>CAKALU010040980.1:0-20388 GCA_916700995.1 Hozukius guyotensis
ATTTGTATTTTCAAAAATAGGCTGAATTACTCATTGGCAGTTATATTCATGCATTGGCATTACCTGAAGCTATGACTACTTTAACTGGAGATCTCACAGTCACTTGTGTCTTGCCAGATAAACATGAACAGCAGCGAACAGAGATGAGTAAACAAAAACATTTTAGTATGACAAACATTTAGCCAATAACGGCAGAAGAAGATATCATGCTTGTATTTCTGGTGTTTGATTCTCAGAACTCGTTCCAGGGTGGCTGGCACTCATTAAGAGTGAATTTGCTTTTAATTGAGAAAAGACAGATAATACACAGCCAATGTGGTCAAAGTACTAAAAAGAAAATTGCTTTAGATCCAGGATTTTTTCTAATGCTGATTTCATTCGAGTTATTTATTTGTAGAATTTTTAGCAGTCCAAAGACAGTCAAAAATATAAAGGTTTGAGACGATGCCAGTAAACATACAGTATCTACCAAAGTAATGAAACGAGAGACTTTTCCCAAATCTAAAAATAGTATAATTCAAATGAGGCTCTAAGAAAGGAAGGAAAGAGGAATCAATCAATCAATCAATCAATTTTATTTAAAGTGCAGAATTACCATGCAGCAGTGCGTCTGTTGCCTAATGTTTCCTGAAATGATTTATCAGGCTTTCTAAAGATTTTGTGGAGCGCTCAATGAAAGATCTGGCTTTTCATAGCTCATTATACACTTAAAGGGCGCTTTCACAAGCCAACATTGAGTCCATTTTAATCAAACTCTGGTGCAGTTCGTTTGGTCATTTGTAAATGCAGTATTCGTACTGTGGTGCGGACCAAAACAACTGGTCCGAGACCGCTTGCGAGAGGTCCCTTTCCAAGCGAACCCTAATGCCTAATCTCTAAAACAAACACAGGACTTCACCCAGAAGACCGCTGTTTGGGTCCCGTGTGAAACTAAAAGTAACCTGTGACTTATTTTGTCACATAGTCCCGGGAGTCACGTGATCACTAGTCACATGAGCAGTTAATCACTCGGTAGACGCGTGAGTCATACGTCAGTGAAGTTACGTCAACCACGACCGTTTCCTAAACCTATCTGTAAGTGGTTGTGTTGCCTAAACCTAACTTCCTGTGAAAATAGAAGATGTTTGAAAGGACGCCATGTATTTAACAAGTGTATATTGACATGCCATCCCTGGTCTGTCCGGGCATTGATCAAACAGCGGTATTGGACGAGTTGGAAGTGGGATTGTGTTGATTTAAAATGTAATTGTGCTAGATAAAGCGTTAACGGAATACAAAATGTATTACAGGTCATCATGAGAGGAACATAAATGTCCAATTTTATGGCGATCCATCCAATACTTGTTGAGATATTTCGCTGAAAAACAAAAACGTTATGGTGGTGCTAGAGGAGAATTCAGGGATCACCAAAGTCCGTAGGCTTCATCCACTGGGGACAATTATGTCTGTTCAAAATTTACAACCAATAGTTGTTGAGATGTTTCAGTCTGGACCAAAGTGGTGGACTGACCAACCAACATCACCATCTCTAAATGCGTTAATCATAAAATCAGAGCTCTAGCACTCATTTGGATGATGACAATTACATTAACATTAGATTAGGCCTTTATGGTTGCTGTACGAGGGTTGACCAGTGTGTACAGACCACACATATGTAATCACACACAAATGCTAGTGAGGTGCTAAACTGTGATTAACTTTCTTATTGTAATTGTGTTATTATCCAACATGTAGAGTAAATGCCCAAACACACACACACACACACACACACACACACACTGCTGTCAATTTATAGACATGTGCATGTGAGACCCCTTTCTTTGTCGTTTCCTCTCTCTATCTGTCTCATTTATTGTATCACTTTCATTTCCTCTCGCTCTTTCTCTCTATGTGTGTTTGTGTGTATCTCTCCCTATGTCTTTCTTATCTTGCTGATTTCTGACAGCAGAACATGGCCCACCCTCGTCCCAACAGGGCCCAATCAATACTAAGTTAATGAGTCACTTTGGAGGGGAATGAGAATGTGTGTGTGTGTGTGGTGAACATTCAGGCTGCTTTAGCGTCACAGTTGTACATTTTATGATGTGGTGCACATTAAGAGGGCGTTGGGGAAAAGTGGTGTGATGCTGTGGGTTTTATTTACCGGTCCCTAAACTGTCAAGGTAGCCAAAAGGTCACAGGGATTTAAGATAGGCTTGTTTCTATGTTATTGATTTTACTTCTTGGACCTTATTTGTCAAAGCGCTGTCTTCACAATAATGGGCCTTATGCAAGATGCACTTGGAGGAACAGATTCCTTCTTAAGTGGCACGTACAAGTGATTTAAGAGGACTTGTTGCGTTCCACAATAAGTAACATTACCCAACAGTGTTTCCCTTTTTATCACCGAGACGCACTGTGACTCTGGTTTTAAGAACTGAAAAGGCCTCTAAATAACGACTTCACAACACTCTCATAAGCAATACACTTGTCATATTAGAAGTCAGTTTTCAAATATCTTGCTTCTGAATACAAACACTTCATTTTCTGCTCTGTTGATCCCCTTGTTGGAGCCTTTCTCTGAAGCTTTGAAAGCATATTTGTAGAACAGATTTGTCGTGGGACCACGGCCACAAACACAGCTGCCGAGCTGCGTTCTCCTCCCGGAGTTTGACTCCTGACAAGTGAACTGGAGCAAAGCCAAAGTTTCAGTAAGGGCCATTTCTTTAAATAAGACTGTGACACAGCTGAAAGGGTAGTTAGATAATGATCTGGGCTTCAGCCAGCCTCGCTCACTGTAGAATTAACTGGATGTGTGTAGATGAAACCAGGTGAGGCGTACAGACTTCCACAGGTAATTAATCTCTTCCTGAGGTCTGCAGATTGGATTTCCTAAATGAAAGCACATTGTGTTATCAAAGGATGCGTACAGAAGGCAAACACGTCCTCACATCTTTATGTCTCCTTAAGGAAATCAAAATATTAAGTCAGATAACGGACAAGAAACAATGTTTAAAAATTCATACCAGAAAAACAAAAGAAGAGAGACTGAAATAGAAGTACTGCCAAGGGAGGACTCATTGTTGAGTTATCATGTGCTCTGAAGTGACCACCACTGGGATGGCCATTAATCCTCATAGCAGAAATGAACTTTCATTTTTAAATATCAGTTTTTATTAGTCAGCTCGTGTGTCTTCAGAGAGCTGGAGAGACTCTGTGTCCTCATATGCATTATGAATGAGAAGGAGCCCTGTTATACTGTATGGCTGAGAGAGATAGAGGTCATACAGGAGTGGTCTGAAGTGCAGACTCAGGAAAACAAGCTGTCTTCAAGACCTTTCAGTCACTATAAAAAGAATTCCTGATGAACGTTTTCCTTAATGGACCATCTGTAGCTTTCTTTCGTCAACGGCAGGTCTTCTCCCTTCATGCTTTCCCCCTTTTTTAGTCACAAGATAAAACATGGGAACGATATCTTAATAGTAGTTTTGTGCTGACGCAATGCCAAATTTCTGCCAGATAAGTTGTCGTTTGATGTGAAGTTTTAGGGGGGTCACGACGCCTCATTAATTGCATGAATGATCAGCGATCTGGCTGTCGGACAATCAGTTGGATTTATGGCATGTCAGAAATTTTGGTTGGCTGTCTTGCGGTTTGAGCAGTTCTCCGTGTTTGGTTTCCTGCTGTCAAAACTGTAGTGAACATTGTCGGAGTAGTGTTTTACATGTAGTGGCTAAAATTGTAGTCTTGACTGAAACTGCTGTGATGTATAACCAAACTTCGCTGCAGAACAGACAAGTGATGGGAAGGTGGGTTCTTTTAAGTAACTTGTTTTTTGTCGGTCCAACCCGCTTCCAACACGTCAAATACTGCTGTTTGATCACTGCCTCTCGGCGTCTGATGCAGACGCACTGAGGCACCCTTTAGTGTCTCTTTAGGTCAGAGCAACTGACGTAGTATAAAGAGCGAGAAAGATACCGCTTTTCGTGTCCTGTGTGAATGCTAGTCAACGCTGACTTATTTTACCGTAGTTTTGTTACTTAACTTCCATATTTAACTAATGCCAGTAACAAACAGACTTACTTTACATAGCCAAGTACTTTTGTTGCCTAAACCTAACCAAGAAGTGTTGTTGCGTCTGTAAACCTAAAAACTAAGTAAACCTACGTTGGAAGTTTATTTTTGAAAAGACACTATGGACGTAACAAACTCTATTACATGCCACAATCATATAAACACGAGCAAAATAGCCGTGACGAACATACCTTTTGTGATTTCAGTCCAAATCTATCGTTCTTCTGCTCAGTGGGTGTGCGCTGAACGAGAATAGCTCTAAATGAGAGTCCGGAGCAATGGCTCTCGGTAGTTAACCTGGCTCGTGCACCATTCAGAAACAGGATTTTGGATTCACTCCTGCTTTCGAATCAACTTAACTCATTCCTCTTAAAAAAGTACGATTCGTTCGCGAATCGAACAACACTAAAACAGACACCATAATGTCTGCATCTTCCAGACATCTGCTTTTTTTTCTTCTTACTTTCAGTTCATAGTAGAAATGCACAAAATAATGCTGCCTTTCCCTCTTTTTGTGAACATTGTTGAGGATGTGCTGTTTTATTCGAAAAAAACTTTATTGGAATTGTCAATGGACAAAACCGACCAGGGTTTCCATGCTTACGTTTAGTGTAAGCACCCACGTCATGGCTGGTCAATTGATCCGTACATTGATCCGGTTCTGCACAGTGTCTGCCCTGTGGTTGCTTCAGGTCAACCAACACTGCTTTGCTATAAAGAACAAGCAGAACGATCATAGACGGTGCGTATCTCATGCCTGCAGTGCACTCTGACATGAGACATTGACAATTTGTCGCAGTAGGAAAAGCACTACCACCTCTAGATACATAAAACTTTCTGGTTTACTTACTGCTTGCTTACAATTATTAACACCAACAGGCCGGCTACAGCAAGCCTGCAGGGTAAAACATGTCCATCACCATCCGCACTGCTGAAAGTAAGCTACACTTTGTTACAGTACTTGATTGAGATTGTAACACCACTACTTCTATCATGATCACTGGCAGTTGGCTTACAAAAGCCTAATATGCAGGAGAAGGTGTGAGCTGTGTTAGGCTCTGGCTATTTCCTGGAAGCAGCAGTTACCGGAGCATGTCCAGTGCATACCAAACTTGAAAATGTATCGGTAGAAAACGTTTTTGCGTTACATTTTTGCAGCACTACTCTTGACATACATTGTTCATGCTTTAGAATTCTGAATACATTTTCTATCTACATTAAATCTACTGTATAAAGCTTTGTCATTGCTGAGCTGAAATAAATATCCTCATTATCCGTACACCTGTGACATTAAAACTGTTATGGATCGCTTTCAAGAGGTCTAAATGTGTGGCCATCAAGGGTTGCTTGCTTCCAAATGACTTAAATTACCACAAACAGCTTGCATGGGTCTCAGATAATTACTGTTATCAATAACTCATGTCTCACGCTCATTTCCTGTGACTCTGCACTGTTAAGCAACAGTCAACAATCTGTCAGTCACAGCATGGACATACAGAGAGACTTAATTACATTGCCAGAGGCTTTTGTCAGAGTAGCCTGCTTAGATTAGATGTCTACCATTGATTTGAGGCACATTTTGTAAACTCGAAACTTTAAGAGACAACCTATTTCCTTTACCACGGAAAGTCTCGTGTTGATGTGTGAAATGAGACGTTTTCATCAATAGAATTTCTGCTGCTCCTTTGCACTAAGCTCTGGTTAATACTGTATGTTTGTTCTTCACAAGATGAGTGCTTCCTTTATGCTTCACTGTCTGTGTGCTTACAGTCATCTTTTGCACATTATGTTGTCGTGGCTGGGATTAAGTGAATCACATGGAACAAATATTCAAAAAGATTTAATCTACACGCTTTTACATTTCATCTTTGTTTTGTTTTTTTGCCTTTTATGTGCAAAATCTTTACATATATGCAAATGAGAGAGCGGTCGGACTGTGGGGGATGAAGTGAGATTGTAATCTCATTGATATGTCACACCTGCACAGACTCCTGTTCATACCTCACTCCGTGCGGCTTAGTCCAGCCCCTGGGATTGTCTAACAGATAACGGGATGAACAGACTGAGGGGACTTAACCTCTGCAGATGCTGTCCAGGAATTCGTGTTTGCATTAATGTGCATCACCCTCATGCCAGGAATTTGAACGGAATGTACTATGAGGACAAAGGCTTTGAGACATATGGTTGGGTTACTCCTGAAGGTTTCATCACCATGTGCTCAGAGATGATATCATATGTACCTCTGTTGGCCTTTAGAATTAAACCTGCCAATATGTTCAGTTCTGCATTTTAAATATGGTTTCTCTGTCTCAGCTGTTCTAGCTGGTCAAACTCTGGCATTGCTCTTGACAAACAATCTTAGAGGTGCTAAATACAATATCCAAAGCATTAATATAGCAGCAAACTACTACTTGCTATGTAAAAATATAGTGGAATAATGTCTACCTGAGCAGAGAATGAAGTCACTCTCCCTCTGTGTGTGTTGTAGTCAGAGCTTCTCTGTACTTTGTTGACATAGCTTGGTTGGCCATGCGTGCCTTTAGTGCATGTTTGTGCACGTGAGCGTGCCCCACGGGCTAGCTAGACCCTGCAGCCCCCTGCCTGCATTTTTTATTATTTTGCTGTGATCGGGACTTTTCTGGGCTTCAGCAATAACGTTTAATTTCTGATCCACTGCTATGTTCTCACTAACGCCACTCCCTCTCTTCATTCACTCTATAGCTCGCTTGACCATCGCTGCTCTCTCTCTCCCACCCTCGCTCATTTAGCCGAGGAGGTGGGGGCCCACTTTGAATGCCGTGTGTTTATGAACAGCAACTGACAACTGTTCCATATTATACCTTTAAAATGACATGCAATTATGCATTAGCATAACCGTTGTAGGAAACATTAAACTGCACAAATTACTCCAGACAGCCTTCATTTTTCACTCGTTATTATTGAATCACTTGTGCCAGCAAAATAAAGTACAGTTAAATGAATGGTTCAACATTTTTAGAACACTTGCTTTCTTGTTGAGAGTAACAAAAGAAGATCGATATGTGTCTGTTAAGTATTAAGCAGGAGACACATAGCTTAGCTTAGCATAAAGACTGGAAACAGGGGAAACTGTTTTTTTTTCTATAATTGACATTACTCAATAATATTCAAATATAATCATGAAATCAAAACTGGTGTAACAGTATATTTAGTGTTTCTAGCTGCATAATTCATAATGATAAAACCTGTCTGACAAGGTTTTGATATCTGACTAACATTTCTTTCAAATTGCCATTTTACAAATTCGTTTTATACAAATTATGCTGGTATAACGTTCCCTAAGAAGGAATAGCAAAGATAACAGATTGAAAACTCATACATCATTAAATCATTTAGAGATACCCATGCTAAAAATAAAAATGTCTAATTAAAAATACTACTTTGATATAACCATTTATATTCCTCAGGTTTTGGCGGTAACGTTGCAGTAAAACCTGTTTTCAGGCATAAAAGAGAACATGGTCACTGTGTGAAAATGTTGGGCGCACATGAATGCACAGACACACACAGACATGGGCCAAAGTACAAAAGAGACTCCCTCCAGACACACATGCACACACAAACAATTACTGTCTGTCACACAGTGCATGTACTTTAGGGCCCGACTCTACAGTATCTACATGATTTATGAAGTCTTTTATTCCACTTGGACTAAGATAAAGGTGTGACCCAGTTTTTTTTTCCCTGCAGTGTCTGTCCGCTGTTTGGTTCTCTGCGGAACAATGTCCACGCATTTCCTTCCAATGAAACCTTTAAGTGTCACCTACAATCAGTGAGAGGGACAGACTTGATTAAGGGGAAAAATGTTCTTTATAATAACTCATTTCTGCTGAATTTATTAAGTCAACAGGATAGATATGTTGCTGCAATTTATTTTTCTTTATACAAATCTCCCATATTCACAAGTCAGTTTTTGTCAAAACCAAATAAATCTATATCTTAAAACAAAAGCATGAAACATTTTTGCAGTTTTATTTTTCATTTTACCCTTTTTTTTCAACTCATTTTAATATCATAGGAGGTATGCCACCCATTATGTTTTACTCATACTGTCATTGCAGAGCAGGTCATGTTATATCTTGGTTGTAGTGTAGAGAAATAGTAGGCCTGTGGCTGCTGGAGGAAACTTCGAATAAATTGTTGAGGTATAGATGAAAATTTTAAAATATAAAATATTAAGAGATATGGGGCTGTTTGTGAGGGTTATTCATTGACCATGAAATTGTATGAGGGGGGCAGCTCAGGTCTGTAGCTTAAAGGGAAATAAAATCAGTTTTTCACAGTTTTATTCCACACAACCTGCAGCAGGTCCGTGTTAAAGGTCCAGTATTTAGTATTTTGGGGGATCTATTAGCAGAAATGGAATATAATCTTCATAACTACTGTATGTTTTCATTATTGTATAATCACCTGAAATTAAGAATCGTTGTGTTTTCGTTAGCTTAGAATGAGCCCTTCATATCTACATAGGGAGCGGTTCCTTTCCTCGGAGTCCACCATGTTGATCCGCCATGTTTCTACAGTAGCCTAGAACGGACAAACCAAACACTGTCTCTAGAGAGAACCTTTCACATTTTTACGTTACCTGAAGGCCACCGTATAGTTCTCCGACACGCTTGGAAAAGGAGGGGTGAGCGGAGGGGTTCTCAGTTGGTTGCAATCTGCAACCTCACCACCAGATGCCACTAAATCCTGCACACTGGACCTTTAAATAAAGTCTGCTGAGATCAAATAGATAATGCAGGTTATCATTTTGACAATGACCTCTGGATATAGTAACTATCTCACTATTCAAAGAAAAAAATATTCCGATCTTTAAATACTTTAAAAGTATTGATCAGTTTTATCATCAACATGCTACAAATTCATCTCATTTATGACTATATTAATTGGGACTGTATAGTTTCATGGCATGTTCCAGTACATTTTTTTGTTTTTCAATCAGTGTAACAAACATGTTCAACCAGTAGCAGCCCATCAACCACAGATGTTGTTGGCTAGTGCAGTTCTACTTCCTGATTTAACACATATTTAGCAAAATATGGCCTTTAATTGATACATCACACAACCAGAAATAAAAAATATAGTTGCACAGTTAAGGACTGGTATTCTTCCTCCAAACAATTAACTATTATGGACAAATGTACGCCAAGGGTACTGAATCAGTTACAAGGGGATACAGGGAAAGTTTGTGTAGCTCAGTAGCTCAGCTAACTTGAAAAAAAGAGAACTACAGCCCAGCACCAGTCAAGAGCGATATGTACGAGAGCTGATGTACGTTGAGTTAGCGCCAGGACAGTGTTGCTGTCTATTGTCATTAATATGTTTTGTGGTCACTGAATGTACTGTACCTCACAAAGAGCACAGTCGAATTTCTGGACAAAAGGCTGATACGTGCTTTAATGTCCCGCCTGTCTACCTGAGCTGAGGCAGACAGACTTGGAATAATCAGGGATATTACAGACCAACCAGCAGTCACTGACAAGTGCTCCACTGTGTGCTTGCCATGCAGCTTTTCCACCAAGAAAGAGAGACAAAATGTTCCCTGTGCATCATCTTTTTTTTCTTTTTTGCTTCCCGCTGTAGGACAATAGCAGAGGGATTTCTGAGAGTAAACATTTCTGCTGTGTGTTAGAAGAAAAGGAAATGAAAGACAATGCGTGCGGTAAAGCAGAAAGAACAAAAGAAAACAGCATCACAGACGTGTTTGCATTATAAATTATAGATTGTGTGCAGATTGTTGACGTGCCGGCAGAAAACAGGCGGGTTGTATTCTAATCCGATGCATTATACTTGGAAATGCATACTTATATTTTACTGTTTTTAACAGTTAATTAAAAAAATATATTCTGTGTATACATTTATTGATATTATTAAGTGTAATTATTAGAAACCCTAGTCATGTTACACTTTAAAAGTAGGCTGCATGGTGCTAACCCAGTGTGAAAACCTCTGTCGGTCACTTTGGTGATAAAGAAATAAGTCTAATTTAGATTTTTACTGTTGGACTTATTTTCATTTAGATTAAGGAAGACATCAGTGATTACTGAACGATTTCTATTGCGTTTCATTCCCATCATTCTGTCCCTCAGAGACAGAGAGAGGCACAGCATGCATAAATAAATCATACCGTATAGTCTTTTTGTTTGGTCCTATATACCATGCATACTAAATAATGATCATTCATACATAATTGATGTATAAATAAATACATTGTTCTGTTCAATTGCAATCTTGCTTAAGTTTGTAACATTTAAATTCTGGAAGAAAATTTCAACAATTCTGAATCATATTGCTAGAGGATCATCAATGTACAGTACAAACTAACATTAAAAGGGACCTATCATGCTTATTTTCAGGTTCATACTTGTATTTTGGGTTTCTACTACACGAAGTCTACTTGCTTTAATGTCCAAAAACATACATTTTCTTATACTGTATACCTGTCTCTTTAATCCCCCCTCCTGAAAAAGCCCAGTATGCTCTGATTGGCTTGTGAGAAAAATATTGTACCTTTGCAAAGGTAGTTCTCAATCTGTGGGCGATATATTCTAATGAGCCTGCATTAGGCTTGCCGTGGTAGTCGGTGTTACCCGTGTCACACGGTGTGTTCGGGCATTAACCAATTACATCACTTGCCCACCGCTTCCACTGTCATTTTGCTTTTTTCACAGAAATAAAACCCATTTTGTTAATTTTCGCGTATCAGCGACACGATACGATACGTATCATGATACGGCGGTTATGTTTCAATTTATTACGATATATTGATATACAGTAAGCAAGGCAATATATTGCGTTTTTTTAATCAAATTTTAGGAAAACTGTCATAGTGTAAAGAACACACCACCATATGCATAAAATCAGAGTAAAAAAAAGTTTTTATGCAATCAGAACAGTGGGATGTGTATTAGCATTTATCCCTGTAACATCCAGCATCATAGCAATACTTTGAGAGCACGCATCTCTTTGCAAATTAAATAAAGTATTGACTGAGTTAATCTTTGCATGTAAACTATTAATTAAAAATCGATACAGTGTTTTTGAGAATCGATACAGGATCACAAAACATAATATTGCAATATTTTCAATATTTTCTTACACCCCTAGTGTGCATGGCGCCGGCTGGAAGCCTGCGGCCCCGCAGCGAAAGCTCGACCGGAGAGGCCAGACACAAAGCCATCCAACATTAAAGATCACAGTAAGCTCTCTGCATATATTGACTGTCACCTTTTCTTGTAAAATTTCTAGTGTAATCTGTAACACCGGTGTTGTCACAGGTTTATTAACCGGTGGGAAAATGTCCTCACCGTGACTTCCCTAGCCTGCATGTGACATAGGAAGGGGAGCCAGATCTGAATGGCTTGTTGTATCACATGTTTTCTGATCTAGACAGCCCACAGAAAACTGACTGGGTTGTCTTATTTCACAGTTTGTGAGTTGGGATGCGCTCCAGATACCCAAATGTATGTGCACAAGCACTGAAAGAGAGTTTTTCGTGATATATCTCCTTTAATGTCCTTACTTGTCAGCAAAGTAAGTGGCATTTTGCGCTGGAATTTGTCAGGCTGTGTCTCAGTGAAGCAGATTTGAAGATCAGAGAGCATTGGTAACTCAATACAGAAACTGTTCTTCATTGTTTTTCTATGGTAAAGAGAAGTTCAACAGTCCATGTACAAACTTTTTCTGAGCTTTCAACTGCATCTCTTCATTCAGCAGATGGAGCTGGCTCAGGTGATATATGGAGGATGAGTTTTTAACCTACTTTATCTGACTACTTCAGTTCAGTAGCCGCCTTGATTGCTGGTTGTTGATCTCGACTTCCTCCCAAGTCAGTGTCTTTTAGTCTAGTGTTCACAGACAGCTGGTGTTGTCTGCTTTCCTCTGAACTCATGATTACAATAATTACCAACACATTGAGTATTTCAAAAAGTCCACTTAGTCTCTGCTATTGGCAGCCAAATTAATCTGCTGGACATTTCCAATGATTCTTAATGGTTATACTGATTATACCGTCCTCCTTGAGTGTCTAGAGCGTACACAAGCTGACAGCCAGACCAACTGCACTCCCAAAGACACTGGAGTCAGGATATAGCGTCCAAGCTCTAATCAGTAAAACTGAGTCAGCTGTCAGTGTGCTGACTTGAGTATGACTTGCCCCAAACTGCATGTGATTATCATAAAGTGGGCATGTCTGTAAAGGGGAGACTCGTGGGTACCCATAGAACCCATTTTCAATCACATATCTTGAGGTCAGAGGTCAAGGGACCCCTTTGAAAATGGCCATGCGAGTTTTTCCTCGCCGACATTTAGCGTAAGTTTGGTTGTTACCAATTGATTCTTCAGGTTTTGTAGTTTCATATGATGCCAGCATCTTCACTTTAAAACGGAGCCCGCCACAATCTAAAAATCGCCAGTTGCTTTAATGCGTTAAAGAAATTAGTGGCGTTAAAACAAATTAGCGTTATTATCACGTTAACTTTGACAGCCCTAGTGAGGATACATTGATATACAATATGAGATGTCCAAACTAATATTTACTGAGTGAGTTTATAGCAAATCTCAATAGTAATGTTAGTCTGAAAACACTCGACTTGAACCAAAATAAACTACTCCAGAAGACAATTGCGGTTCCTGTAGCAGGGATGCTCTGTTGAATGAATGAAAACTGTATTAACCCCAGTTCTGCAAAAACAGATTGAAGAGAGACTGTTGAGCAGCCTGAGAGCCTGGCACTGCTAAATCTTCACTTGGCATTACTGAGGAAGAGGGGCATGCACCACTTGACTCACTTTCCCTCTCATTCTTGCCTCATCCTGCTTTTCTGTTACCCTCTTTCTCTTATTCCCTTGCTTGTTTTCTGCCTATTCCTTTCTTAAGTCTCCCGTTATCTTCGCCTCTCTACCTCCCATCAGGCCTCATGCTGGGCTTTGCTGAGGAGGTGAAGCGTCGGGTCCCATCTGGGCTAGTTTAAGCTAACATCTGTTAGCTGACTCTCCTCCCGCTCTCCCCCACTGTCACTATAGCTGGCCATTATATCACATAACAAACATACAACGCCATTAGACAAGAACTTCCGCCACCTTCTCAGTGTCTTCATCTGTTTTTAGTGTTTTTTTTCTTATTCTCTGACTGCATTTTTCCTTCTCCCTTTTCTGTTTTCTCCACTCTTATACTTTCCTCTCACATATTCTTCCTCCAATAATATTTAAAAACAGTCCCAGGGTTGCAGCTTGTCGTCTCATCAGCTTTCTGCCACAGTTTTTTTTCTTTTAACTGTAATTGCCTCTCTCTCTCTCTCTCTCTCTCTCTCTCACACACACACACACACACACACTCACACACATGCTGATTAGTCTCCTGACCTTGATGCTACAGAAACAATTACTGAGTCAGCGTCATGCTAATTATGTGTTTACAACATCCCCTGGTGTGACTTTAACTCTCAGCTTTGCCTCCATATCCTCTGCAGGATGGATGGTGACAGCTGCATATTTACAGTATTATGTACTTTAAACGTACATTACCATTCAGGTTTGAGACTAGACAGGGTATTTATCGATTGCAGTTGATAAAAAACCCACAAGGGATCAGAATGGATGTCTAATCATTTAGAAAATGACAGATTGAATTGGAAGCAGCAACAAAATACCCAAATGCATCAGTCATGTGAAAGGCCTCCCACCCCTCCTACATATAGGAGCAAGACACCCAGACTGAAAGAGACGCAAAAATTGTAGCCGTGGTCGTCTGGTTGTGGTCATTTTGCATCTCTGTGGTTGTTTGGTGTCTCTTTGGTCATTTTGCATCTCTTTATGGTTCTTTAGCCTGTACTTGTAGTCATTTTGCGTCACTTTGTAGTAATTTTTGTCACTTTGGGGTCGTTTTGCATCTCTTTGTGGTTGTTTCGGGTCTCTTTGTGGTTGATTAGCATGTACTTTTAGTAATTTTGTGTCTCTTTGTCATTATTTTGTGTCTGTTTGTGGTTGTTTAGCGTTTACTTGTAGTAATTTTGTGTCTCTTTGGAGTCGTTTAGAATCTCTTTGTGGTTGTTTAGCGTGTACTTGTAGTCATTTTGTGTCTCTTTGTCATCATTTTGCATTTCTTCGTAGTTGTTTTGACTACATTGTGGTCACTTTGTATCTGTTTTGTGTCTCTTTGTGGTTGTTTTGCATCTGTATTTGTTTTGCAACTCTTTGTAGTCTCATTGTAGTTTTGCATCGGTAGCCATTTCACATCTTTTTGTTGTGGTTTTGTGTCTCTTTGTATTTATTTTGTGCCTCTTTGTAGTCATTTGATTGACTGTCCAAGTTTCTTGGAGCAGCCTGTATCCACAACAAGGGACATTCTTTATAACTTGATTTATTGCACATGAAACCATGGCAAACCAATCCTGCTCTTGCCTACTCCACAGTCCAGCATGTTGTTCATGCTTCACATGTGTGACATTCCACACAAACACAGATCCTTTCCCTTCAAAACAACAAGGAACAGACTGGAGCATTAATCAGACACCTGCTGCAGATAAATGCTCTTCCCGTTCCAGCCTCTTTTCTCTGGAAATATGATTAGAGAGCAGAGCCCGAGGCTGAGGATGGAGAACAGGTCTGTTTACATGTCGATGTTCCGGTGGCCACAGCATGCATTCCTCTACAGATGAACTAGATATACCATATCCAATGTATAAAAGGGATTAGATTAGGCTCTCTGTGTATGCACAGCAGGAGCCATAACAATGCTATTAGGGCATGGAAAGATGAAGAGGCAGCATGGTATTGCGTGTTGGGTGAGATGATTTGTCTCCTTTTATGTTTGTGTGTTTGACGGGGGGGGGGCTTTGCTGAGGCATGAGCCACCGTTTAACCCCTCAGTTGTATAGAGCCTATATGTTTAATTATTAAAACGCTGCTTATTTACCCATTAGTAATGCAATTAAGCTATTTTTATGTGACTTTAAGAGTATACTTAATCTATAAATTAATACATTTTAATAGATTATTAATACATTTTTATTGTGATTTCTACATTAATAGCTTTTTAAGGGATAAAATCCACTTAAAATTGATCAAATAACATGGAAGCCCTTAGTTAAAGGGATGGCTTTTTACCCCTTTAACAACTCCTTAAACTTTAGAGATAATCCATTCAAAAGCCATTATATCCCAGTGATTGATCAATAAATTACCCCCGAATTGGGGGAAAGCCCTGAATTCGCACCTTAATTGAAAAACAAGGTCCGTTTGAGTTACAAATTAAGGGGTATCTGTAATGCTTTTTATCCTTTAAAACAACCTTAATTTTATGCAGAAAACCTACCAAGAACCCCTTAATATATTATTATCCTTTTATTTATCATATTAACCCAAATGTGGGGTAAATCTAAATACCTGAATACTGAATAAAACATAATTAGACCCTTAATATAAACCAAAATCCCAACCTTAAAAACACTGTTAATTGATAATTGATGGATTTTTTTGGCAAATATATAAATTATTGTGTAAATTAAGGGAAAATTTATTTTCCCCTTAAAACATTCTTAATTTGTTAAAGTGAGGCACATGATTTTTTTCAGGTTACCTGTTTCATGTACTACTGTCACAATTTTTTTTAGAAAAATACCTTTTTTTAATCATATTTGCTCCAATCTCGCCTACTTTAGCTTTAATTGAAATAAAGGTGTTTTAAATGGGTTCAGTTAAAGGGTCAATTGATTTAGGTGTTTGGTGTGTTTTGAGCGGTTAATTGGGGATTAATTATGGGTAGCTTAAGTGATTATTATTTCATATTGTCGTGCACGTTTGTCTGTGTGCTTGGGAGCGTTCACACATGGTTGTGGGCTGTTCGACCACCATGAAAACACAGGTTGCTGCAGGGAAGCAGCTGCCCCCTCTGGGAGGATTCCTGCGGTTCATATTATCTCCATGGCTGGTTGCGCTGCAGAAAGGCTAAAAGTCTGTGTGCTGCTCTGCAATTTGCAATATTATATCAGTGGGGGTTTTCCATTATGCAGTTAAAACCTCCTTGTTAAGACCCTGTGGTGTGTTTGTGAACAATTATCATCTGGTTTACAAAAACACACTGGATTTTAGCTGAGTTATTACCAAATCAAACACTCCCATATGAAATCAGGTATTTTACTTTTTGTGCAATCTACCATATCCCTGGCCAAACTTTAGATCTGCACTCCTTGGATTTAGATCTGTATTAATATTCTTTTATATATAAACCGCTAAGAAATAACTGTGTGTAATGAGAGTGGGGTTGCTTTATTCGACGTATTCTCATGCAACAGTTCGTATGGAATCTTACGAGAAGTTATTCCTCTTTTTTCGTGCGTTTACCTACGAATGTCCAGCAACACGTGTCAATTTCCACTCCAGTCTTTTCTTAATAAACTTCCATCTTCAAAGGAAACAACTTGGTTAGGTTTATGCAACAAAACCACTTAGTTAAGCTTAGGAAAAGATAATGGTTTGGGTTAAAAATTACACCGGAAGTGCTGTAACTTAAGTACGGAAGCTACGTGACAAATAAATCAACACATAAATCACTTCTGGTATCAAACGGGACACGAACGGCGGTCTCCTGGGCGAAAGTCTGTTGTTTTTTCCTCCCTCACGGTGGCGTCACGGTGACTACGTCCACTTCAGTCTATGCTCCAAATATATGCTGATGCTCTTTGTCTGCTGGATGTCTAACAAGGTTATTGTTTTGCTTACACTTTAGGGTTTTCAGGGCTGTGTGTCTCTGTCAGGTACTTTGAATTTCTTTTTGTGTCTCAGTGGCCAAGAAAATCATTAATGCAGCTTCAACAAAATCCGGTGGTATGAGTAAGCATACTGTATATTTTCCCTCTGTCCCAGCTCGTCTCTCCATGTTTCTAGACAGCTCATTATTTATTTGCTGTGATGACTCATGGTATTTTGTTGTATTTTCCATTGCTTTGGGGGAGAATTATGGTTACAGACTAGTGTGTGTTCTGCATAATGAAGGGGGCATTTGGTTCAATCTTTTTGTGGTGAAATGAGTCTCATTACAAACAATCTGGCTCTGAATGTAGCGTATTTGAGTGTGTATATTTACCATCAGGGAGATATGCCACCGCTTATAGCCCTGTAGCCAATGAACCCTCTTATAGTCTCAAAAGGTTGTACTTCATGGCAGTTTGTTTTCTACCACAAAGTATGAATATAAAGTTTTATTTACTGTACAATCTGGGCTGAATTCCCTAAATAAATAGTTGAAGTAATAAAGTTCAACAATTCAAAAGAACCATCTCTCTCCACTAGATGGTGATTATAAAAGAACTGCCCTCCAGACTGCAGCTCATTAGACCAAAACCCTTACAATCCCTCTCTACCTTCCATTGAATCACTGAATTTTGCTCTCCCTAGCTAATTACCTGTCCACCTATCCTCGGTGCACTCCTTTCTTATCCTCTAGTATTATCTCCTCTACCATATCTCCCTCTTTTTTCTGTGCCTTTAGCTTCCTCCTAAATCACTTCCTATTCTTTTCCGAGTCCTTCGTTATCCTCTGCTGCACTATCTCCGTCCTCTTTTCTGATCCATCCTCTCCGTTTCCTTCTTCCTCGTCTTAGCATCCACATTGTCATACGACCAACCACAGCACCATCTAGCTACCGAAACACCTTAGCTGAGCCGTAACACATACACACACACACTCATCTGATGTCTGTGTCTGTCCTGGTGCTGGTTGAATGCTATCATTTCTTCTTCTTTTGTCTCATCTGAATGCCTGAAGCTTTAAACTGGTGCCACATAGTCAAAGCTGGGCTCTTTACCATCTTATTTAATGTCTTGTGCACCTCTACTGGCTACACATTCTGTGCAGTCAGTGGGGGAAAACTACTGATTACATTGCTACATTACACCAAATCAGGTCTAACGAGAACAGAGCATCACGATTTTGAAGTGATTTACCCCAAATTAGAATTTAACATCTGTAATGTAACATCTGGATGATGATAAATGCTAGGCCTGTCACTTTTTCAAGAAGTCACATTTCAACCAATTGCCGCTAACAGGTATTTTACCGTATAGCGTAATGCAACCCCAGACTGATGGATTCTTAGAACACCCTCTGCTGGACCAGGAGGCAATCTACTTCAAACGCTCTGCAAATATTGAATTCAAACAGGTCATTACAGTTTTGAAGTATTACATTTTTTTCCCCACTGTGAAAAGGTTCCCTCTATACCTATTCACATGCCCAGATTCCCTACATTTTCTACAGCAATCACTGTCATCAGGCTGAGTCAGGCCACGGAGCCATCAATTAGTATAGCTATGTATTTCTAAGTTAATCAATAAGATATGAAGTTGTTGTTGCTTGCTGTTAGGCTGTTATTTCAGGTATGTTTTCAGCTTATTTGCTCTTTGTTAAATTTCCAAGGACTCTTGTTCTTCTCCTTTGTTTCATTGTGATTTTTGGGTAGTCAAACCACAGACTTCTGCTTACTGAGCCATGTCTTCAATTCAATATCTTTTTTATTCTGCTCACCTCCAGCGCCAGACAGCCACACTAAAATCCCTCATTTATGTAGAATTTACCAGTAATGCTACAACCACGTTCGAATGACTGCTTGAATTTCGAATACAAAGTGACAGCCTTAATAGATACTAGTATCCAATTGGCAGGTTTTACACAAATAACATGCATTGTGCATTCTGTACCACATAAATGATTAAATCACATTTATGAATTTGAGATCACTACTGGATCTGGCCTACTTTAACTTTCTAAAAATCAGTAAACAATTAAAGTTGTATATGTTTATATCTTGTGTAATGGGGTGTCAGTAAGCAGCTCACTCCTCTGTGACTGCCTCCTCTTAATGTGCGATGCTGGCAGAAGTATTGAAAGTAATAAAATAAAAGTTGCACTTAAGTTTAAAGCATATTTTATGTGCTAATGAAGCCAAATATAATTCGCATAACTTTAGTTGTTGCAAGGGAAGCAGCGTTGTGTGTGGAGTCTAATTATGATCCACCAACTGCGAATTAAACTGGAAGTTTAATTAATAAAAGTGACACATAAATTTCAAGTCATCCCATCCAATGATCATAGCCAACAGCAGAGATTTATATGAGCAGTAATGTCTGAGTTGAGGGAAGCTAGAAGGCACGATGCTCCTCTTTGTTGCATCCTCACCTTTTGGTTAATGCTTCTGATAAGATGTGTTTTATACGTAAAATGTTAAATATAACACCACCTGCAAAGACCTCCGCATCCCGGCTACATCATCCCTCCCTTGACAGTCTTTACTTCCACCTCGTTGCCCCCCGTCCCACCTCTCCTCTAACATGCCGTCGGCTGCGAGCTCCTCTGTGGTTAACTAGCACCATCAGCTTGTGTTACCTTTCATTGTCTGCTAATTGGATTTAGTTGCTGTTAATTGTGTTCAGTGTTCTATCCGCTCACAGCTGTGCTGGCTGAGGTATTAAAGAGCTGTGATTACTCTCATGTCGCTAATTGTGCTGACGAGCAAAGCGAGTCACAGGCGAGCTTTGGTAATGATGGTAAACATATTTGTCAATTTGTATGTCAGGGTTTGTGTGTGCAAATTAAAAAGGGTAAGGTGTGTGTACGGATCTGTGTATCTTGTAGATTTGTCACAATAATTGGTAACAAAAGAAAAACTATTAAAAGTAGTGAGTTTGTTTTTGGTGATCTCATCTGCTGTAGTGCCACTTAACATATTTATTTTAAAAAGGTGCACCTATGATAAGTAATGGATAATGCACAGCGAGCCGGTCATTACTGTGAAATAAACCCTGACAGGGCGATGTGGTGGACCCCGGCACAAAGGGGTTTATTTCACAACAATGACAGGCTCATTGGGCATTATCCCGCTTATTACATGGCTACTTACTTAAGAAATCAATAATTTGACACAAGAATGCTCCGCCAGAGTCCGACATCAGAACTGTGTCCATAGCAACGGTCTGTTATACATAGCAACAGACCGTAGAACGCTGTGTTGCAAAGACAAATACATGTTTGTTCCTTAAATCCAGTGTTGACAAAACAATGTTTATAAAGATAATATTTTTCACTGCATACTCTTATGTGGCTGGTACAATTGTGGTGATTGATTGTATTCTTTTTTTATTTCTTATTTTATTTGGTGTTTTGAAATATGGATTCATGTATGTAAGCAGTACAAAAGTGGACCTAGGGCTTATTCTGAGTGAGTTGCAAGCAAAAAGGGTCTTCAAAAAAGATTCAAATGTAGTGAATTTCCAGAACAGCGCTTTTAATGAATAGACA
>CAKALU010040981.1:0-19768 GCA_916700995.1 Hozukius guyotensis
ACTCTATATTTCACCTGCTTGGCAGTAATGTTAGCTGACCAGACCAAGGTCTCTCCATGAACATGATTTAGATCTGATCTTAGTGTTGGCTTTTCCTGCCTCTCCCTCCTGCGCCCGCAGGGAGACACCGGCAAACGGAGCCTCTCCTCCGCTGCCTGCTTGCCTTCACTGACACAGCGCGCACCAACAAAGGTTTTCCGTGCCCGCAGAGAGAAACGTGAACCGTGACACCGGCACCCGGTGTCTCCCTGCGGGCGCAGGAGGGAGACAGTAACGTTTCTCTCTGGAGGAGCTGCAGCAGTTATTTCTGCACAAACGTCCACTGTACATTCACTAGATATTCTCAGAGCTAAACTAACTCTTCTGCAGTGTGGAGTGAGCGCGCGTTCACATCTAGAGGTGGAGCGAGTACGCGAGAACGCGCGCTCTGTCTGAGTGAAGACGAGCAGGCAGAGGAGACGAGGCTCCGGCCACACGCGAGCGCGCATATGAGAGCGCGCATGTGTCCCAACCCGGTACATTTATACGCTTACAAAGTTACAAACAGTCCCTTTAAATGGGTTAAATTAAGATTATTTTGTCATTACTTCTTTACTTCCAGAACACCTACCTGTGATGCTGCTGATGTGTGTTGCACTTTAGACAACAAAAACTATACTTTGTTCACCTTGAAAGTTAATTTGTGGTCTTGTGAATAGCAGTCTGACAAAATAATCTTAACTGAAGACCCACCTACTACTGCTTCACAAGGTGAAGTTTATTAATAGAGAACACACACACACACACACACAGTTGCTTTTTGAGATATTTCTGGCTGATAGAGGTCAGTAAAGGTCATAGATTACTTTATGCCACTTGAAATGAGTTAATTTTATGAAATCTCTCCATATGTATTTCCACTCTTTCTTCCTGTGTTTCCTCATGCAGTTCACCAGTAGAATCAGTCTTATTTTATGCCATCACCACCCTCCACAACCTGCTGCTGCACCAAGAGGGGGCCAAGATGGCGGTGCGTCTCGCCGATGGCCTGCAGAGGATGGTTCCCTTACTGAAAAAGAGTAACCCCAAGTTCCTGGCCATCACCACTGACTGCCTGCAGCTCCTGTCCTACGGCAACCAGGAGAGCAAGGTGAGGGGAGGACCTTGACATTGGGAAGGAGATCTTTGTTGTGTCCGCAAATTTATTACAGAATTACACCTTCTACTTCCTGTTTCTCGTCAGCTGATCATCCTTGCCAATGGGGGCCCAGACGGTCTGGTGTTCATCACAAGGAACTACAACTATGAGAAGCTGCTGTGGACCACCAGTCGTGTACTCAAAGTGCTGTCCGTCTGTCCCAGCAACAAGCCAGCGATAGTAGAGGCTGGTATGTCTACATCACGGCCCTATCACTCCCAACTCCTTTAATACCCTCGGTGTCTGATACCAACGCACGGGAGCCACCCTTTAGCGTCTGTATGAGACGCACCAGGCTTTCACCTAACTCCAATGTAAACCCATCCACATCATTTATAGACGGTCAGAGCAACTGACGTAGTATAAAGAGCGAGAAAGTCCACGTAGGGAGGGTGGGAGTCGGAGAGGATGGATGGGTTAAACCAGGGGTCAGCAACCTGCGGCTCTTTAGCTCCTCTCCAGTGGCTCCCTGTGGATTTTTAAAAATGGAAATGAATAACTGTTTTTTTTGTTTACATTGTTGTAGGTCTATGGTATGACGGTACGGCGGAGTATTAGGGCCACATTGAGGGAAAAAAAAAAATCGGAGATTTCGAGAATAAAGTCATAATATTACGCGAATAAAGTCATAGGTTTACGAGAAAAAAGTCGTAATATTATGATAATCAGAATATTATGAGAATAAAGTCATAAATTTAGGAGAAAAAAGTCGTAGTATTATCAAAATAAAGTTATAAAGTAGTAATTTTACGTGCTATTTTCTTTTTCTCTCGTAAAGTTATGACTTTATTTTCGTAATATTACGACTTTTTTTCTCGTAAAGTTATGACTTTATTCTAGTAATATTACGTCTTTTTCTCGCTAAGTTATGACTTTATTCTTGTAATATTACAACTTTTTTTCTCGTAAAGTTATGACTTTATTCTCGTAATGTTATGGCTTTTTTTCTCGTAAAGTTATGACTTTATTCTTGTAATATTACGACTTTTTTTCTCATAAAGTTATGACTCTATTCTCGTAATGTTATGGCTTTTTTTTCGTAAAGTTATGACTTTATTCTCGTAAAGTTATCATTTTATTCTCGTAATATTACAATTTTCTTTCTCGGAAAGTTATGACTTTATTCTCATAATATTACGACTTTTTTCTCGTTAAGTTATGACTTTATTTTCTCGTAATATTATGACTTTATTCTGGAAATCTCCCAATACTCTGTCGTACATTTGCACTTTGACCCTCACTGCATTAGACTTATATAGCAAATACTTAGACTATAAACTGTGTTACCTTAATCACAATGCTCAAATGTTTTGCAGCTCCAGACAGATTTTTTTGTTTTGCCTAAAATGGCTCTTTTGATAGTAAAGGTTGTTGACCCCTGAGTTAAACCAACACAGTCTTTCACTGAGGAGACTGCTGTTAGTAACACCAGTTACGTAAACAAACATAATTATTTTATGTAACACACATACTTGTTGCGCAAGTAAACCTAAAGATTAAATAAACCTACGTTGGAAGTTTATTTTGAAAAGAGACTGTATGCATGTAACGAGCGGGAACTGACACGCCGTCCCTGACATTTCCAAAACTGACGCTAGATGGGTACCTAGAGAGTCATAGTTTTAAACGTAGAGTCACTGACCAAGCGTCGGTATTTGTTGAGTTGGGAGTGAGAATGTGTTGACATCACTGAACACTGTAGAGCATTCAGTGTAGATGTCTGTATACGTCTGTGTCCAGGTGGTATGCAGGCTTTGGGCCAACATCTTACAGGTTCCAGTCAGCGTCTGATCCAGAACTGTCTGTGGACGCTCCGCAATCTGTCAGATGCTGCAACCAAACAGGTACGTACAGATTCACCCACTACTACTACTACTACTACTACTACTACTACCGGATACTAATAATGCTGCTACCACTAATAATAGTAGTACCACAAGTAGGGATTCAGTGCTAGGGGAGTAGGGTACAACCTGTGATCTCTGCATGGGCACAGACAGAACCTTCATTCAGATACTCGTAAAGCGGCACAAAGTGGCACAAAGTGGCACAAAGCGAAGTTCACCCCTGCTCATTTTTTTATTGGGCAGGACTGATTCACTTCTCGAGGCACTGTAGCTGGCACGGGTCGACCCATCCGACTGTCATGGGTTCTGCTTTTGTTTTCAGAGTTCTCCTCCTGGTTTAACTTGGAAACCACATTTGGGCCACTGCTCAAGAGGTGTACTGAATCTAAGTTCCAGTAGCCGGTTTCATAAAACACCTTAAGTTTTCTCATTATGTATGACATCTAAGGCTTCATTTCTCCTTAGCTCCTCCTTGGGACTTACTTAAGGGTGTTGCACAGAATCCCTTAAAATATTTCCTTAGTTAAGGAAAGCATTCACTGCATTGAAAGAGATTTTTACAGCGGTAAAATTCTACAGTTTCCATGGAGACCGTTTGTTTGCCTGCACTCATGCTATATACCTGTTATTGCCTCACAACGTTGGCCTATGAAAAAGTAAAACAATGGCAGAATAAAAGAAGACAAGAAAAATAAATTAAGTAAATCAAGTAAATTTGATCCTCAAATAACAGCAAACAGAAAATAACGAAGGTGGGAGGAAATTGCAACGAAAATTGATTCAAGGTATATTTTGCCGATTACTGTCTGGAAAGATATTTTAGCATAAAACCCTAGAGCAATCATTAATTAAAGCAAAGGGGCTGGAAGAGCACAGCTGTGGAAAATAGAGTGATCCAACTGTAGATGGTTGGACAAATCATGAATTGACTGGCGGTCAAATCTATAAATCAATTGCTCATCGAGGGTGTCCATTGGGTTCTCCCGGTCGCAGAACACTCTTCTCGGGATGCTTTCATTTTCTTCATTTATCGCCATAAACTCGGCCATGTTGCGCTTAAGATAAGAGTCGAAGTTACCTTTGGTTGCTAAGGTCTTTTGTGAAACGGTTTAACTAACTTCGAGTGATTCATAAGTATAAGACCAAGAAAAAGGAGAAAACCTTAAATACTTAAGTGAACATTTTAAGGAAACCTTAAGGAGAAGACATAAGTGTGTTTCGTGTACCTAATTTAATTTTAAGGAAACCTTAACTCGGACTTTAAGGATAATCTTAACTTAAAGTATTTAGTGCAACCGGCTCCTGGTACTCTGGGGGGATAAAATGGAACAATTAATTTACAACACGGCAAACATGGCAAATATTAATGCAGGACTTGTGTGCACAATGATGGGGAATGCAGTACTAGTTTTTATTACATAGGTATATTCAAAAGCATGTAACTTTTCTAGTAGTGAACTAATTTTTCCATTAAAGGCAGGGTTGACGATGTTATCCAGTATACACTATTTGCTATATTGGTTAAAATGGTCTTCACACCTTGACAGCGATCCATTACTTCCTGAGTCGATGATACTTTCAAATTATGCTAGCTTTCCAACATCATCAACCCTACCTTTAAGTAGTGAGGCCGTTCAACCAAATGCCAGTCATGCATCTATGACGGTATATTGCAGTATATTGTCATGAAGGGGAAAAAAAAAAGTTTAGAAGTGATTGCACTGCACTCTTGCAGTCTGTCCAGATTTTTCACCTGCCTTCTGATTCAGGAGAGAATCGAGCAGCTGGCTGGTTTGACAGTACAGAGCAGAGAGAGAGAGCGTAGGACAGGCAGCCAGCTCTGGTGAGCTGGTCAGCAGGGAAGGAGCTGGTCTGGTGCCCGTCTCATTCAATCTGCTTCATTCTGTCATCCTCTTACTGTGGATGGGGGCCCTTCAAAACGTGAGAGAAAATGAAGAGCCACATTTATTGCATTGTTGGATGCCTACCAAAAACACAAGACGACATTTAGCCCGGTGACGCTATTAATGGAGATCCAAAACATTGTGGTTTCCGAACAAATGCCTCCTTTCTTAAAAGTTCACATTATTTAAAGCTGTTTTTTTTACTTGTACTACAAGGAACTTTCATTTTGTGTCGATTTTTGGTGGCCCCTGTGGACAAAAGCGGTAGTTTTTCCATGAACACCACCGCCTTGTGTCGTAAAGATCTGCAACTGCCAGACTGACTTTAGAAAACGTCTCATTTTACTGCAGCAGGGTCTGACCATGTGCCCCCGCTCAGTCCTGGTTCTGGATTTCCCATGCCTTCTTTCCCTCAAGCAGGCCCAGTAATACGGCCTGGGCCTCCAGCAGCGTGTTGTCGGTATTGGCTCCCATGAAGCTGGCGGTGAGCTCCAGATCCTGCAGCCGCAGGCGGACCCTGCTGGCCCGCAACCCCACAAAATTATGTTACCATACAACTAAACCGCATTCTCAATTACGCTTTGAGGGAAACATATTTTCTCCCGGATTACGCTCGCAGTTTTGGATAAATTTAAACACGTGGTTAACGTTGTCAGTTGAAACAAAAAAAACAAAAACGCAACAACACTACTTAGTTAGGTTTAGGCAACAAAACTACTGGGTTAGGTTTAGTAAAAAAACATCATGGTTTGGCTTAAAATGACTACATTTCACATGGGACACAAACAGCGTCCTCTGGGGAAAAGTCCTGTGTTTGTTTGACCCATCCACCACCCCTCTCGCCCTCCCGTAGTGGACTTTCTCGCTTCTTATACTCATTATTATACCAAGTAACTTTTAATAACTTCATTATTCCATGTAACTTTCATTAACTGTTGCTCGATATACTACCTCACCTGCTCTGCTCGTTGTACTACGTTACTCGCTGTGGCCGTCTGACATACCACATTTTTTAGTCTGCAAAGACGAACGTAATCCGCGCCAAAAATACATTTCCTTCCAAACGTAATTGAGGATGCAGTTTAGTTGTATGGGAATGTAATTTTTTAGGAGACAGTGCTGTGCCCCGCTGCAGCTTCTCTCTGACCGCTAGCACATGCTGTGGAACTTCCCGCTGGAGTTGATGTACAGGTCGTCCTGTATGGAAGTTTTTATTGGACTTTAATAGTTGTAATCCGCAGAAGACAATCCACAAATATGTTCCATGATCCACAAATATGTACCATGATCCACAAATATGTACCATGATCCACAAATATCACATGGCCCACAAACTCACAGGAAGCGATCCACAAATGTGCAAATATCATTCCACTTGTACAAATGGATGCACAAATGCGTTTACATCTCTTTACATGTAAAAACCTATAACATTTATAAGTGGAATTGAAATGCGTCTTTACATGTGTATTTGCAAATCGCAATGTATTTTTGTGGACGTGACTTAACACAATTCGCACATCCAAATATACCCAACTACGCGGACGCAGATGGTTAGCGAAAATGGAGAACTTTGAGAATGTTGATTTGCCTCGAGGACAAACCCGCACGGCCTATACAAGATTCAAACGTTTTCCTCGTCACAATTCCACGTCAGCTCATGTCCGTGTGACTGTCCTTGCGGAAAGTATAACTGAAGCTTAACCCTGCTGTGACTGTGCTTTAAAGCCAAACTATCACTGCTATGATTTGTTTATTTGTTCTCTCTCTGTCTGTCTGTCTCCACTGGTCTCTTTCCGTAGGATGGACTAGACGGTCTGCTGCAGATATTGGTCACCCAGCTAGGCTCAGATGATGTCAACATGTTGACATGCGCAACTGGCATCCTGTCCAACCTCACCTGTAATAACTCACGCAACAAGGTAACCATTATGAAAATGGAACATTTCTTTTGTATGTGATAGTTGACCATGTGATTCAAAAACCATGGGTATTAATCTGCTGCCATAACAGCCCCAACTCTTCTGAGTCAGTTTGAATCATAATGTATTACCTAAAGTACAGTCATCAGTATGAGATACTATGTCAAGATTTTTACTGTCTAAGCCATGATTATGTGAACATATTTTTTATAGGCTAATGAACCATATGTTTGCCCACTGAGTCCGAGTTATGATACACTCATGATTTATTATTTTTAGAGTCCCTAATTATTTTTATTGTATTTTCAGTCCACGCCCCAATTTGATTAAAGTGAAGGAAAAAAAACAACAAAGCAACACACTCCACCAACCATTACTTTTGTGACCTCCAGTATGTTTTAGATCTCTTTCACAACTGCAGGTCATTCATTTGGTCTGGACCAAGGAAAACAAACTAATAATAATTATATTAATACTAACTAGAATGGCACTCGGAGAGAGCGCAGACCTCCGCCAAGGTGCGTGACTTTAAAAACAGATCGCAGATCACAGCTGGCGGTACCGTGAGGTGGTCGGCTTGTTATTAACACGGTGTGTTTCCGTGTAACGTATCGGCGGATGCCTCTCTCATTCAGCAGCATTGTTGTGTCTGTATAACATTACACCACGTTGTCTCTCATCCCGTCATCTACCGCTTTTTTTTCGTTCTCACCGTGGACGGACAGCAGCTCTCGCCGCACCTCGATGTCTCGCCACACATCCACACACGTATCTCTCTGCTCTCTGAAGGAGGAAGAAGGCGGGGTCACGTGTCATCAACGTGTCATCAGTTACTCTGCGCATGTGTTATACCCTGTGTTCGTAAAGGTCTATCAATGTTTTTTTATTATAAAGCAGGCTTAAGTTCCATATAAATACTGTGAAAGTATCGAAACGCTTAATCCACAGGGAAATACACACAGCCCGTATTCAGAAACTCTGCATCTGAAACAAGCTGTCAATATTTCTGTCCATTTGTGATGTCACAAATATACAATACTTAGACTTTTTACACAGATTTAAACGTAAACATTCTAAATGTGTCTCAGTTTATTCCTGGTTGCAGTGTATGTGAATGTCATCAGCTGACAGGAAGTACACATGGACCAAAGCTGTTGCCTAGCAACGCAATTCCATCGCAATTCCGTCAAAATGCACTAAAACGGAGCGTTTCAGACAGAGGGTAAATACAGACATATTCAGGCAGACAGTGTGAGGAAAATAAAGGGTTTTTTGAACATTACAGCATGTAAACATGTTCTGGTAGAAACATAAAATACAAGTATGAACCTGAAAATGAGCACGATATGGGACCTTTAATGCTCAGGCTGATCGGAATCCGGATCATGATCGTGTCACACCCCACCCCTCCAAAAAATTTCATTCAAATCTATCACAAACCTTTGGAGTAAACCCACTAACAGACAAACAGACAGACAGACAGACAAACCAATGCCGCCTTCAAGGCCCTTGGCCTTGGCGGAGTTAATAATAAATGTAGCCGATTGATATAGCTCTTCGTGTTTATACTACCTTTTTTTTAAAACATTAAGTCATATGAATGGACAGGTAACCCATTTATTGACAAATTCTGACAGCAGGTCAACAATGCGGCACTTTACTGTTTATGCTACAGTAGCACAAACAGTTAATGAAAAGAAAGTTAATGAAAGAATTCAGTTTCTGCATACGCTCAACAATCTGCACTCTGCACTCCTGAGGAAAATCAATTTACAAGAGCAACTTATCTTATTCATATTTACATTGCTTTCAGGCATGGACGCACACGCACACACACACTCACACATATATTTGTTATATACTGTATATACAAATGCCATTTATTTATCGTTTTCTCTCTACTCCATGTTGTACTCAGTGGCTTTCATGCCATAAATGATGCTTCTCAACACACCTGCATTGCAGATGAGCAATTCTATTCTCTTTCCTTCCACCTGTTATCCCCTCAGACTCTGGTGACGCAGTATGGCGGTGTGGAGGCGTTGATCCACGCGGTGCTTCGTGCCGGGGAAAAGGAGGATGTTGCTGAACCGGCAGTCTGCGCCCTGCGTCACCTCACCTCTCGCCACCAGGATGCCGAGCTGGCCCAGAATGCCGTGCGGCTGCACTACGGTGTCCCGGCTATCGTCAAGTTGCTGGGGCAGCCGCACTACTGGCCTGTAGTAAAGGTGATGGGAGGCAGTGGGTTTGTTTTGATATACTATTGCCATGCAATGGAAAGGGTAACTGAATCAGCCTCAGCGGGATATACAGTACTGTACGGAAAGGAAATTAAATTAAAGGGAAGGGGAAAGGATGATTAGTTAATAGCATTGATGGTGTTTTAAGTGTCATCTTGTCTGAAGGGAGGCGATGATACAGGAGACAGTGCAGCAGCGTTGAAGCACTGAGACAATAATACACACAACTATAGAGAGAACACCCAGAACAGCACTCATAGACAAGTGAAGGCACACACTATGACACACATCTCCCATCATGCTTCACTTCCAAAACACTTCAGCTGTGACAACACCCGCTGGCGCTGTGTCCCTAGAGAGACAGACAGACAGAGAGAGAGAGAGAGAGAGAGAGAGAGACACTGGGAGCTCCAGAGACAAAGCTGGTTGTTTTGTTTCACAGTGAGGAAGAGATACTGAGACTGAGCGACACAGAAAGCAAGAGAGAAAGCGAGAGAGAGAGAGAGAGAGAGAGAGAGAGAGAGACAGAGAGCACTGACAGTAGCTGGGTTTCAACCGAAGTATGATAAACAAAACATACGGTCTATAGCCCTGCAAGCAGCCCCTAGAGGTTCATTAATGTACAAAACAAGTGTTGGAGGTAATGACCAACACACTGACAATATAGCTATTTCTAGAGCCTGGAGTGTGCCAACCATAGAAATAGAATAGGAGTAGAATGGACATTCCAATTACGGCTGTGGCTCAGAAGTAGAGCCGGTGGCCCACCAATCACAGGTCATTTCAGAGAGAGAGAGAGAGCGTTCCTATTGGCTGTGCTCCGGTCATGTGATCGGAACTTGGCGTTCCTTCAATTTCACAATCGCGTTCACAACGTTTTCATTTTACAGCTAAACCGTGCACTACAAGATGATTCTGAAAACATTTGAGGAGAGAAATAGGCATTAACGTAACATAATATTGATTCATATTTGTTCAGCGCTGCCTAGTTTGACTGTTTTGAAGGAGTTCGCGAGTGATTGACAGCCGGCTCTCATAGACGGCAGATGGACAGCGGACCTCAGATCAGCTCTGACAGCTTGTTTTCCTCCGGTCTGTGAAATCTTGCAGATGCCGTTAGGAGCACAGAGGAGGACACCGGAGGACACACAGACACATGATTTTTTTCAGGTTACCTGTTTCATGCACTAATGTCACGATATAGGTTTAAAAAAATAACTTTTTTAAATCATATTTGCTCCAATCTCCAAGTGTTTGGCGGTGTCTGTTTCTGCAGAGAACCTGCAGCCCTCTGCCTTGTATTTTCTCTTTTCTTCTGATGTTGCTTTACTCAGGACGCTGCTGGCCTTCAGCCAACAGTCTTTAGGCTCCACGTGGGGGTGTAACCTCCAGCCAATAACAGCGCTCAGGGTGCGCAGCCCCGTTCAGGTGGTCAAATCAATCAGAAAATAACGTTTTATTTCTCTGATTTGCTGCTTTGTTCTCACTGACGGCGCTCTCTCTCTGTCCAGTCACTCTATAGCTCGCTCGACCATCGCTGCTCCCTCTCTCCCTTCCCTCCCTTGACAAAACTGCTATAATTACATTTGTATATTAATAATTGAATGCATGTTTCTGTCGCATTTTTCAGCTGTCCATTTCACACACATCTGACGCAACAGATACGCTTCAATATTAATTGATAATATTGATAACATTCAGCCATTAGATGCCACATTCTCCCTCCTCCGTTCAAAACAAATGGTTGGCAGTTTGTTACACAACCTGCATATTTTATAGTCGAGTGGTCATGTCAAGTGATGAATCTTTCGTGGTAGAGCAAAAGTCATTTTGCAACATGTAGCTATCAGCCTATATTAGGGTTGTGATTGTGTGTGTGGCACGGCGTGCACACCATGGATGTATTAAGAGAACAGGATACAGCGTTGGAGGCGGAGGTTTATTCCTATGAAAGCTGCTCAGTGGCGCACGATGCCAAAACGGCTCGACTTCCGAGCGGAAAAAGTACCCCGGATCTTCCGGCGATCTCCCGCATCCATCGGGCCCATGGAGCAGGCGCAGTAGCGTCCGCTCGGTCACATGGCTCTGTCAACGGGGTCACAGCCGTCATGCTGTCGTCACGGCTTGCTAACTCCGCCTCCCAGCCCTCGCTCCAGACTCGGTCTGGGATCTCAGTCACATGAACGGAGGAAGGGAAATAACTCTTGGATTCAGCTATAAGCGCATTTTACAGCTTTTAGTTCGTACTGGGAAGTTGATTTATCCCTCAAAAAAAAAGTATCCGCTGGGTTACAGACGTCTCTTTCCCAATGTAAGTCTACATGAAAAAGTCTGTTTGGGCCCGATGGCATCACGTGACGCACACAGAAGTTGTAGAAGCACCTTTTGGCCACTACGAAAATTGCCATCAACGACCGGCGCTCTTCCTCGTGTACAATACTTTTCACCAATAGCAAGTCCTGGCCTGGGTACAAACACATGCCCCATACCCCCTGATGTGTATCTTTTCCAGAGTGTCAGCTGAGTGCAGAGTGAAACTGTTCTTGCAGCTAAATCAGGCACTAGACATTTTCTCTTGGATGACTCCTCAACCCAGTCTCTGGACACACACACACACACACACACACACACACACACACACACACATGCAACCTGATTTTCTCTTATAGCCTAAAAATATTCCAGTTGCATTAGAACACTACACGTGTGTGTGTGTTTGTGTGTGTATGTTGGTTTCAGATCTGCTGATCCAGAAGACACTAAAAGCCTCTCCACTCTCAGTCTAGCATGACTCAGATTTTGGCATTCAGATGTGCAAATTAAACTTCATGTTTTAGTTAAAATGTCAACTTTCACACTTCGTCTGCTCTGTGCATTGCTGCCCCCTGCTGGGCTCAGATGCAGTTTGAGGATCTTACAGGTATTTTGTTTGAAACAAAGTGCCATGAAAAGACTAAAGCCAACAGTCGTTTCGACCATGTTTGCGTGCACATGCACATGTTCATTATTGTGGATGTGATGTGTTGCAGCCATCCTGCGTTGATGTATGAGGTGTGCTTTGAACTTGTGAAACTTTGAACAGTACTTTGTGAGCACAGCCAATGGTTGAAGGATACTGCTTGTGCTGCAATTGAAGATGGATTCTGTTTGTGACTTTACTGTAACAAATCATCATCATATTGAGAACAAACTAAAAACATTTGGTGGGCAAAAAAATATCAGCCTCAAGATTCAGCCTTGAGAATAAAGGGATCTGGTATAATGTAAGTCAGTTTGCACTGTCAGTGCAAGAGCCCTGTTTTTAGCCATGCCAGCGGGGTGGCTTTAGGGATGGTGGTGTTGGTCGGTTGGTCTGTCCACCACTTTGGTCCAGACTCGCATATCTCAACAACTCTTGAGTGGATTGCTAATACATTTTGTACAGACAAATGCTATTTGTCAAGAGTGAAATATCTTGATAAGTGCAGTGAAATTTGTGACATATATTTAATGGTGCCGAGCATATAAAGTCTAATGACTTTGGTGATCATCCTACTTTTCATTTAGCACCACCAGCAGATCAAAGTTTTCCCTTGTCAAGTGAAATAGCTTGACATCTACTCAAGGTCATACAGACATTTATGGTTCCCAGACGACAGTGGACTTTGGTAATCCTTTGACTTTTCCTCAAGTGCCACCATGAGGTTGACATTTTTGTTGCAGCGTGAAATGTCTCAACAACTATGAGATGAATCGTCATTTTTTACGGACATTCATGTTACCTTGTAACTCTAACTCTAACTTGTGTAACGTCAGCTGCAAGTTAATCTCCGTAATACGTCGGCGCATCTAAAGTAACTGAAGATAGCGTCGTATAAAAAGAGTTAGCCAAATATTGCTGAGAGTCAACGTTCCTTTCCCAAAACCCAAGACATGCCATCAGTTTTATTATTAGACACGTATCATTTTCAATACATATCGTACATTTCATGTTTAAAATACGATATTATGTTTCATATGAACATCAATAAGCTAACATTAACTTATATCGATTAGCTTACAATTATGAACGTTAGCTAGCTCTTATCTGATGTTACAGAAGCAACCGTCTTCTGAAGACATAATGTTAACTTGAACAGTTGATAATGTGAAAAATACTTAAAGGAAAATGTGATATGATAGTACTAGTTTTTAATAATTACCTAATAATTGATTGAATCCCACCATATCAAAGGACAGACAGTTAACAGTTTTTCACCAAAATCTTTGGGAATAGAAACAAAAAATCGCAACGTTAACTTAAGGTTACTCCTCGTAGATCATAAACGATTGAATATAAAACAACTCGTTGAAATCGGTTGAGAAATGTAGACGTTATAGTGCTTTTAATCCAGAAAAACGGCAGCTCCCCCATTCACTTATATGTGTTTACGGGCCAGTCTTGCCTTGTCCAATATGGCGCCCACGTTGACGTACGATCTAGGAGTCAATGCGGTGTCTATGTATATATATGTCTACGGTTGGTGGGGTTCAGAATGCATTATTTAAAAAAAGATCTATGCATAAACACTGTATCAAAATTGTACTAGCACCCTTGTTTTTACGTCTGCTCTCTAGTGACTATCTCCGTCACTCTCTGTTACCTAGTAGAGTGAAATGGGCTCTTTCCATTTGTCCCTCTCTCACTTGCTCTTCTCTCTTTCAGTCGGACAGCCCTGCCAACTCAGGCGGATTATATTAATGAACTGAGGCATTGGAGTTTAATGATGTGGAATGGAGAAATGGAACAATGCAACTTATGAGGAAGCTTTACAGAGCCAGAGTTGGTGAGAGGCAGAGAGAGAGAGGTGGGGGGGAAAGAAGCAGTAAGGGAAACAGGAAGTTGTGCTACTTCTAATTGTTTAAAATGTCCTCAGATATGAGATCACGATACTGTACCATCCATTGTGTTTTCTGCCCCTTGGCTGTCGACGTATGTATATATATATATACTGTGTGTATATATATATATATTTCCGGAATTTTTTTTCCGGAAGCCAGCGTATATATATATACGCTGGCTTCCGGAAAAAAAATTCTTGATATGGCCCCTTAGTCTACCTTAGCCTAGTTCACACTAAACGACTTAACCCTGATTTTCCACTCCCCGACAGTTTTTGGAGCTCCATGATCCGAGATTGGTGGCAAAAAAAGTGTTGGTTCGGCGCCCGAAGACGAGCCAAGCTGAGAGGCTTGCTGATGCATTGCAGACGCATTCCAGATATCTAGCATGCTAAATATCTGAACCTGTCGGGGAGTCTATCGGGGACCTACAGCCAATGAAAATGCGAGACACGAGTTGAGGGGAAACCTGGCGGAGGTGTCGCCTGTAACAATAGGAACTTTACTTTATGTGTTGCATTTGCAACGTACACCAACGTTGTTGTTGCACCTATAGGGTGTTGGATGTTTGCATGATTAAACATAACACATAACACAGTGACAATCATTTTTTTTTTATTTAACAAACAAAGCCAAGACCTATCACATGTTCAGTGTTATCTAAGAATGGACAAGGATTTTATCTAAAAAAAAAATGTTTGAAAATGGAAGAAAAGTTGTAATTTGAATCATAAACTATCTGATCAAAGTGTATGTAAAAATAATTAACACTAAACAGAAGTAAAAAGATTAGGAATCTGTCCTGACATTTGATGCCATCTGTCAGTACTAAACAGTGATACATGATACTTGGTGTTACACACACATATCTGTTAGTACCAGTACTTGTTGGGATCTGTATGTGGGGTCATTTGATATGCAGATGATGGGAATGTTTGGACCTTAAAACAGGGTTGTGGACCAAAAACATTCTCGAAAACCTTCGCATAAATATCTCCTCCCTGCGCTTTCTAAACTTCCCTGCATTAGTAATGTGTTTACATTTATGGGGAACTTCTTCACAGGGTTACAGGCTCTTCAGATCTTAAAAGTAAAAATCAGAGCTTCTCTAGGGTAGCAGTGAGACAGCACTGAGCTCTTGATGCATCACACACTGGTTGACATGAGTGCAGTGCAGTTCGCTGACGTTCCGAACGGTAACTGGCTCTGCCATTTGGAGGCACCACATGTAAAAGTTGCCTTTAAAGCTGACCCAAATAGAGCCTGGAACGTCCTGTTGAGACAGGTCTTTTGATCTCTGTCCTCTCCGCAGGCTACGGTTGGTCTGATCCGGAACCTGGCGCTGTGCCCGGCCAATCAGGCGCCGCTGAGGGAGGCAGGTGCTATTCCACGATTGGTCAACCTGCTGCTGAAGGCTCACCAGGACACACAGAGACATGCCTCCTCCGCACAGCAGACATACCAGGTCTGGACCACACACAGACACACACACACACACACACACACACACAGATTTGCTGTGTGCCTGAACTGTACTAGTTACAAGTACTCAGTATGTGCACAAACAGATCTTAAACACATCTTCAGTCCTAATCAGTAGCTCAGTAATAGGCTGGAGAGCATTACTATGTGCTATTAACCTTATACACAGTGCTTGTATAGGCCATAGCTTGAACCAGCAACAGACTGAACTAGAAAAGTGCACTCGGTGGAGTGCAGATCTCCACCAGGTGTGTCTGCAACGACCACTGCTGAAATGTTTGGTTGAATGAATACAAATCACAGTTTCCCCATGTCTGGACCGCACGCGTATCAGGTGCATTTTTCACTCGCACGTCTCTCACAACAGATACGCTCTCATTTTAATCTATGCAGCTGTGTGCACCGGCTCTGTGCAGCTAAAATGCAGTTCACTGTGTAACGCTTCGTGACTGTTTAACGCTTCCTCTGAACAGAAACTGTCAGTCCTTTTGTGTGTTTAGTTCTGTTAGCTGTTAGCTCTGTTACCCAAACACAGCCGCTAACCGTGAATTAGCTCTTCTCCTACAGATACATACATACAATTGTCTTACCCAGGCGTGCAAATCAAGAGAGAAACAATTTGTAATCTTTAGCAGAATCGAGTCCAAACTGAAGCAGTCATTGATCAGTTGCGGCCCCTACCGGTCGGTTAAGAGTAGTGAATAGTCAATAAAATGTTGTCTATAAAATATGTCTTCAAAAAGTTTGAATCACTGCAACCACGAGAGGTCCTTGAGCATACATTCATAAATGAGCACAAAAAATATTAGGCCGATGGGTTCAGCGGTATGCGAGATTAGCCGTGGACAGACAGACAGACACAGAGATGCAAACACACATACACATACACACAATACATAATCTCCTGGCGAAGATAAATTAGAACCAAAAACAATAAAAATCGAATGGCAAATTGACACATTATGTTGTATAACACTTAAACTGTATAGAACTATACGCTTTAAAATGACAACAGATTGAGCTATGAACATATCTTTGAGCTTTAACACAACGAAGAAAGGATCCCGATTTATTGTAATAATGCCTTTTCATATGCAGCTGCGATCTGAGATAACAATTTGTGATTTCATATTGTTAGTTTTCCGAGTTAGATTCAGCTAACCGTCTTAACTACTCAAAGTTGTCTTAAATTGCTCATTTGATCTTGATGTATGCCACCTGTTCATCATTAGCATAATCCATGCCCCCAAATTGCTATTTAAGGCTACCTGTTCCGCTCCGTTTGGGGGGGGGGCAAGTTTCCTTCCTTATACAGTATCTTTTGACGTCTCTCAGCCTTCGTCTTTCTGTCTGTCTCTGTTATCAGGATGGTGTTCGTATGGAGGAAATAGTCGAGGGCTGCACAGGAGCGCTTCACATTCTGGCCAGAGACCCCATAAACAGAGGAGAGATTGCCAGCATGCAGACCATACCGCTGTTTGTGCAGGTATACACTCACATGCATGCTACAACATGCACATGACATGAAGATATCAGGCTGCTGACAGAAGCAGTCAACACGATATCGGCATCATGAACCCGAGGACCATCTGTGTCCTCAACAGTTTGCAGTGGATACTGAAAGTTGTTTGAGGGATGGAGGAGAGATAGACATTTGTCTCTCGTTGGTGGAAATCTACGTCCACATGCATTATTTTTACGTAGGTTTGGTTTTAACTTTGGTAGGAACAGTTGCTAGATTACCAATTTGCACAGTTGATAAAAAGGATAAATGTTTGAATTGACATTTCTGAGCAATGATCACAATTTAGCCAACACCTTATGCCGGAAATTTTAATAAAATATGGGTTGCCTGATGTTGGTTGTATCCAACAAAGATGTTTTTAATTCTGCAATGTTTGACATTTTTTAACTACTAACCTCTTCAAACCAACTTTAATGCTGGTAGCAATCTACGAACAGAGAATGTAAAGGAGCTGAAAAGTCAAGTCTTCTCTCTTTACCAAACTGACAAAGAACGCCAAAGCAGCAACAGAGATTTTGTTTAGTGGCGCACATCCTAATGAACCACAAAAAGCCCTTCGCCGATGGTGGGATTGTAATGGAGGCGATGACTGGTTCAGACACTACTACTGTTGCCAGAGCTGCAGCTAGCCGACAGTGCGTAGTACAGCGGGTTGCCAGATCGATTTATTCCCCATATCTTGCTTTTTGCTCTTCATAAAAATAGCCCACTTTTTGCAGAAAACACACAAAGATCGTTTGAGATCGGTAAGAATATTGGTAAGAACAATTTAGCAGCGCTTTGATATTGGTAGGTGCATGTCAGTACCGTCCATACCCAAATACACCTATGGGTTTTACTACAGACCGCAAGTAATAAAGCAGCTGATCAACCGTCACCTTGCAGGTCAAAATTAAGAATGGATGAGATTTACAGCCAGCTTATCACAGCAGGCTTTACACCCTGTGCCTTCGTGTGGACATTCAGAACACATAGAGACACGTCATGTTGTACAGACAGACAAATCTAAAAATGAAGAGGAAGATTATTGGTACCAAACTTTTGTGACAGAAAAGCAATCAGTTCGCAAGTAACCTGTGTGTGTGTGTGTGTGTGTGTGTGTGTGTGTGCGTTTCCAGCTGCTGTACTCGTATGTGGAGAATGTCAAGCGAGTATCGGCGGGCGTCCTGTGCGAGCTGGCCCTGGACAAACAGTCTGCAGAGCTCATCGACCAAGAGGGAGCGTCAGCACCACTCATGGAGCTGCTGCACTCCAACAACGAGGGAATCGGTACGTCTCGCTCTCTCCTTTCCTGCTTCAGAGGCACATCTCAACCAACAACTAGATACTTTATTGCCCAGTGTGGGTTGTTCTACGCAAAGATGTTGCAAAAATGTTGATTGATCACTGTGGAGCATCAGTAAGAATGCACATGGACCTGGCGTTAACTCCATCAATTAATCTTTATTCCAAATGTGGAATGTGTGCATGTGTGTATGTGTGTGTGTGTGTGTGTGTGAATTTGAAATTTGAAAAAAGCATATTATGAGGATTAGTTAAATGTGTGTTAATTCTTATGATCACACGGTTGCAAATTCTTGGAGGAAATAAATATTCATGTTTTTGGTGAAATGAGTGCGTCAGAGTGTTTTAGTGCATCAGAGAGGACAAATGAGTGCCTGGCTTTTTTCCCCATTAACCTGTTTATAAATGACCATTGTTGCCATCTCCCTGCAGCCACCTACGCCGCCGCAGTGCTGTTCCGAATTTCGGAGGACAAGAGTTCAGACTACAGGAAGAGGGTGTCCGTGGAGCTCACACACTCGCTCTTCAAACACGACCCTGCTGCCTGGGAAATGGTAAGAACAGGGTTCTGTGGATGTAGGGATGTTGTCGTGACACAAAAGTTTAACATTAACACCACCCTACGAAGAAAATGATTGACACCATAATGCACGAGTGCACCCACTCTTTAAAAAAGTGTAACTTGGTCTTGGCTACACACCAATTTACAACCTGCTATTCCTTAGAAAAATCCCAGGAAACCTAGTCCATGTGCAGTTGACAAACTACTTAAACAAGACACTTTATTTCAGAAGTTCCAGTCTGGTTCCAGAGCCAGGCGTTACACTGAAACTGCTCTGGTGAAAGCTGTATAATCTCAGAATCACATGAATCGAAAAACAACTTTCTTTGAAATAAAGACATATTGGTAGGGTGGCTGGGCTCAGCCTTAGAGATAGGGTGAGGAGTTCAGACATGTGGAGGGAGCTCGGAGTAGAGATGCTGCTCCTTCGCGTCGAAAGGGGCCAACTGAGTTGGTGCGGGCATCTGATCGGGATGCCTCCTGGATGCCTCCCTTTGGAGGTTTTCTGGTCACATCCATCTGGTAAGAGGCCCCGGGGTAGACCTAGAACACGCTGGAGAGGTTATATATCTGGTCTGGCCTGGGAACGCCTTGGGGTCCCCCAGGAAGAGTTGAAGAACGTTGCTGTGGAGAGGGACGTCTGGAATTCCCTGCTTAGCCCGCTGCCTGCGTGACCCGGCCCTGTCAGTGGTCATAATGTTATGGCTGATTAGTATATTTATAATAGCCCAGAACGGACAAACCAGTCACCATAGTTCACCTACAAGCTCGGCACACGGGAGAAGTTTCAGTTGGTTGCAATCTGCAACCTCACCGCTAGATATTCCCGATGTCCTCACACACACTGGCCCTTTATGTAAAGAACTGAAAATGGAGAGATAAGAATTAAAACTTTCAACTGAGTTCGAAAGCTCAACGATGTAACCCACTCAGAGAGCAGCATCAATATAACACATACATATATA
>CAKALU010040981.1:19828-34903 GCA_916700995.1 Hozukius guyotensis
TGTACCCCCCCCCCCCCCAACACACACACTATTCTCTGCCTCTCAAAGCACATCACACACACTTTCATGTCTCTCCCTGTATGTTTGTCCTACTCCGTATAGGTTCTTTCTCTCTTGTTCTCTTCACATACATACGCACGCACACGCACACTCACACACACACACACACACACACACACACACACACACACACACTCTCTTTGACATACTGCCTCACCCATCACAAAACAGTCCCATTTCTCTCTCTAGCTGTTGAGTTTTTATCAGTTTCTTTCTTTTAAGTTGGGTCTAAATAAGAAACACTTTATTTATTTAGCTGTGATTTAGCATTTTCAAAGTTATAAACCGTCCCCAAGTTCACTTTTTCATCCACCTGTGTTTTCCTATGTGAGCAATTACAGTTCAGTGGACTGTTTGCTCTTTGTAAGAATTGTTCTATTTGGTCAGTATGGTTGGTGAGGTTTCCCTGTGTGTGTGTGTGTGTGTGTCCGCCTTCACCGTCTCCCCTGTGATAAATACTTTATTGACCTGTCTGCTTCAGACAGAAACAGTGTTGCCATAGTGGTGATACAAAATCATTGATTATTTTCTTCATCTCTGTCTCTGTTTCTCTCCATGCAGGCCCATAGTGCAGTTCCTCTGGAGCACACATACCTAGCTGATGGTACGTACTGTGATTTACAGGGGAATACTTCCAAAACACTATTTAAATGCAACTACAAATACACATATTTAACATTTTGTGGGTTGTTTAAGCATCTTAGATGAGATATCTACATTGTCCTTTTTAGAAAATTGATCTAATCTAAAATTAAATGTTGACTAGTCAGAATGACGTCGTAAATATCTCCAACTGGAGCTACGGATCGTCAAAATGTAATTACGGATATCTAGAATTAGAGTTTTGACTGATTGTCGCGATCATTTTGACGAGTGAATCGATCAGTCTGATTGCTGTAAACCTACATGTATAACACTCGTAACATGTTGCATGATGGATGCACTGGCACCGTGAGGACAATGTGAATGAAAGAATTAGAGGGGAACAAAGGTTCAGTGACCACCCCACCCATAAGCACCTCGATCTCTGTGTCAGAAAGTTTTTTTTCTTGGTCTTCCTCTCGGTAGTCGCCGTGATTCACCGTAAAGATCCACCGATCAGCAGGCTCATTTATATACAGAAACATTCATGAGGTGCTCTGCATTGATCATTTATGGCTGAATGTTGGCGTGTAGAGGGCAGGATATGAGGCTGATCCACGTGCGCACACTTTCAGGTGCACTGTGATTCACACAGTTTTATAAGTCAGATTTTTTTTTTGCCGCATGCCATTTTCGACTTTTGTACGCACGTACATTTTTAGTATGGATCCTACGCACTGTTTTACAAATGAGACCCCTGCTCCTTCTATTTCATGTCGTTTTCTAACTATCTGTTCCACAGCGGTCCCTGACCGCTCGTCTCACAGACGGCTTCACATAGAGACCGATGTTATGTGTGCTGCTGTGAGGACGGCTCGTTGTGATTAAAATGAGGTTGTAGCTCGTTGTCTACCTTACTACGGTTAGAAAGAGCCCTCGTTGGTGTTTTAACTATGTTTCCCTTATGAGTTATTGATCCGGGAAGTTTGAATCTGTCAATATCTTTCCAACTTTACTTTGTTTGGCCGATATCCAATGGGAAGCCTTGCATGAGCAACGTCATGCACAACAACTCTGACTAGTCATAATGAGGTTTGAGATATCTGGAATAAGAATTCTGACTAGTCACAACGTAATTACGACTAGTCAAAATGCCGTTGTAGATATCTCCAATGTTAATTCTGTATAGTCAAGCTTAGCTATTAAATGTTAAAGGGTCCCATATTGTAAGAAGTGAGATTTTCATGTCTTTTATATTATAAAGCAGGTTTAATTGCTATATAAATTCTGTTAACCTATCAAAACGCTTAACCCTTGGAGAAATACACACAGCCCGTATTCAGAAACTGTGCCTTTGAAACAAGCTGTCAGGATTTATGTCCATTTGTGATGTCACAAATCTACAATGTTCAGACCTTTACTCAGTTTTAAACGTAAACGTTCTAAATGTGTCCCAGTTTATTTCCTGTTGCAGTGTATGTGAATGACATCAGCTGACAGGAAGTAAACATGAACCCAAACTGTTGCCTAGCAACGTAATTCCGTTGAAATGCACTAAAACGGAGCGTTTCAAACAGATGGTAAATACAGGTATATTCAGGCAGACAGTATGAGGAAAATAACGTGTTTTTTTTAACATTTAAGTATGTAAACATGTTGTAGTAGAAACATAAAATACAAGTATGAACCTGAAAATGAGCACGATATGGGACCTTAAAAACGACTTGCCATAGGTACCAAAAGTGAGCCGAGTCGAGTGCAACGACGCAGTGGAAATGAGTCATTTGTGTTTTCCATCAAACACAAGCCCCCCCTCACCCCCCCGCACCTTCCTTTCCTCACACATCTCAAAACTTCACAGTAGGTGGAGAAAGCCTCAGACAAACCACGCTGGCTCATTAGACAGAAGTCCCAGGGGGGGACGCTGAGTTGTCAACACGACGGCGAACACGAAAGACACAACAAACAAAATAACACTCTGTTGAAATAAAGCTGGACATCGACGTGCACGACACCCAGCCTGCACACATACAGAGAGATCATATTAGTATTCCTGTCATATACCTCCTCAACAGCAGGGCCAGGAACTGTTCACACACGCACACACGCACGCACACACACACACACACACACACACACGACACGTCATGAGTCAATCATGCAGGTAGGCTCCCTGCTGTGGACAGAATATACTTGGGCCATAAAGCTTATGCACCATAATGTGTGTGTGTGTCTGTGTGTGCGTGTGCTCGTGCATGCGTGTACGTGCATGTGTGTGTGATATCATCTGGAGCAAAGACAGAAGGATGAAGGGTGTTATGGAATGGAAGCGGAAGGGATGGATGGTTAGCTGTCTAACTGACAAAGAGAGAAATCAAACATCAGAAAACATGTTTATTTCATGTCACCATTTCTCCCATTGAAGCTGTCATGTCATAATGACAACATTGACAGTGTTGTCACCAGCGTCCACAGGAACTCCACTCTTTACTCTCCTGGGAGGTATGGCAGGAGCATAATGCTCCACCAATTAAATTATTCCCATGCTCTATTATGTCTCATGAGTTATTGCAGCAATTTTTGGGTTTAATACCATTTGTTACACAGATTTGGTGCTAAATTTAAACATTTTTACCACTTGAGTATTAAAGGTCCCATATTATAAAAAAGTGAGATTTTCATGTTTTTTTATTATAAAGCAGGCTTAAGTCCTGCTTTATAATAAAATAAATACTGTGAAAGTATCGTAACGCTCAATCCACAGGGAAATACACACAGCCCATATTCAGAAACTCTGCATTTGAAACAAGCTGTCTGGATTTCTGTCCATTTGTGATGTCACAAATTTACAATATTTAGACCCTTTACACAGATTTAAACATAAACATTCTAAATGTGTCCCAGGTTATTCCTGGTTGCGGTGTATGTGAATGTCATCAGCTGACAGGAAGTACACATGGACCCAAGCTGTTGCCTAGCAACACAATTCTGTTGCCATTCCGTCGAAATGCGCTAAAACGGAGCGTTTAGGACAGAGGGTAAATATAGGCATATTCAGGCCGACAGTATGAGGAAAATAAAGTTGTTTTTTTAACATTACAGCATGTAAACATGTTCTAGTAGAAACACAAAATACAAGTATGATCCTGAAAATGAGCATGATATGGGACCTTTAAGTAAGGGATAATGTACAGCGAGCCAGTCATTGTTGTGAAAGAATCTCTGACAAGGCTATGCTGCACCCCGACGCAAAGCGGCCTCTCATCACCCTGAAGGGGATTCTTTCACAACAATGACCCACTAGCTGTACATTATCCCGCTTATTACACGGCTACTCACTGAAGGAATCAATATTTTGACACAAAAACGGTCTGCCAGAGTCCGACACCAGAGCTGCGCCCATAGCAACGGTCTGTTATAGAGAAATTACAGACCGCAGAACGCCGTGATTGACCAATCAGAATCGAGTATTCAACACAGCTGTGTAATAATAATCAATAATCCCTCCAAAATACCACATTAAGACACCAAGACCTTGATGAACACCTTAGAAAAAGCCATGCTGTGATTTGGCATGAAAAATTTGTGACATTTTTGGAGATTTCTGCAAGAATTGCATTTTTTGGCGATTGAATGGCGAGCACTTCTGTTGTGTAAACTGCTCAGAAACCCCCCTATTGTCAATCTAACTAGGAAAGCCATCCATCCTTAGAATGCTCTAGGTCTCTAGTTTGTGGCTGTGAAGTTTCATGAGGCTGTGATTATCCTAGAGGTCACCACAGGTCATTTTATACAGTGAGGTCAAGTTTCATCTTATTAAAATGAAATGGCTACTATGGGGACTAACATCGTCACACATGAATACAATTGGGATCATTGGATCCACAAGAGTCTCAGCTTTACAGTGATACCTAAATGTATTTAAATCCGAGACTGTTTAGGGACCCCAGTATGCAGAAATATTCAAACACACCATTTTAGAATAGGCAAAAATAACACATTTGTACTGCATGTAAAACTGCTTGGTTTTTTACCCCAAACTGCATGTGATTATCATAAAGTGGGCATGTCGGTACAGGGGAGACTCGTGGGTACCCATAGAACCCATGCCAGTTTTCCCCTCACCAAAATTTAGCCTAACTATGGAGCATAATTTAGCCTCCTTCCCGAAAAGCTATAGCATACGTATGGATTCCTTAGGTTTTTTAGTTTCATATGATCTTCACTCTGAGCCAGCTATGGCCTTAAAAACAGTAATGTCGGTCGGGATCGCCCAGATGGGCGCAAATACATTTGTTACTTTCACAACTTGGGCGCTGGGCGTGAAAATGACAACAACATCGGTCTGAAACTAGCAATGATAGTAGTAATAGTAAATGATAGGGCACCTTAATCTCTAAAACTTGCCCACATGAAAACCAGGCGAGTGCACATGATACGAGCGCACAGAACAGCATCTTTACAAGTGGAAAACCATCCTTACAAGCGGAAAACCATCCTCATGAGGGTGCATTTCTGCTCCACATGCACAAATGCGGTCCCACGAGCACAGGGCTACGACGAGCGCGAGCTCGGCCCTCCTTACGCTCTCGCAAATCCTCAATACTAGCTCGCTCATAAAGTCGACTTTTGAGACTTGGGGTACATCCCAATTCTCTTAATTGCATCCACATTTCCCTCACTTGCGTCTTTTTCTTGCAACTTAGTCCCTCCCACCAGGAAACCATGCGAGGACAGAGGAAACGAGGAAATATGTTTTTTAGCGACATGAGACGTCCTTTTCTTCTGAAGCGTCACGTGAAGCAACGTCCGTTTCTGATGACAGCAGCAGCTGATCACAGCTGGATCAGCTGTCAGTCGGCTTTAACAGCTGTAGAGACTTTAGATGGAGTTTATGTCTGAACTGTACTAATACTAATAAAGACACACAGTTATTATCAGTGGCAGAGCAGCAGTGTTTCCTCTCTGTAGCCTTTTACCTGTTTAACAAACACCTGCACATGAAGAACAGCCTGGGGGGGCCAGGAACCATCTCTACTGGCACAATATCTTTTTATTACTTATTTATTATTTGCGACTGTATTTATTGATATTCTGATTGAGAATTCATTATTTAATAACCCAGAATAGTATCGTTGTGTCTTTTGAACACTGGACATTATTGATTAGGCTGAATGTTTCAGGGAAAATGTAAATGATGTAACTCATATCAAACCCGACACTCAGGAATTATCAGCCTCACATGTGACTGAAAGGAAATGAGGATAAATGATGTAAAATGTGTTTGTTGCTGACAGACAGACTATCCTTCTCTCTCTGACTTTAACTGTATCCTTCATAAAAGATAATGGGGGAAATAACAGATCGTGAAAGGAAAAATATTTTAATAAATGCAGAAAGATGTTCTAGGTCTGTTCGTCAGGTATTATAAAGCCCTTTCAGTGACAGGCTGCTTCGCTGGCGGTGTGTGAAGGAGAGATACTTCTGCTGCTGTTCACACCTACAGTTAACACAGATTTTAACTAGATGGTGAATCAGAAAACAACTAAACCATGAAACGTTTAATCTGTGATCTGTCTTCACTCCGGTATGAAACTCCAGTGATGTTGGGAGGTAAAGTTATCAGATCAGTCCGCGTCCAATCAGTAACTGATATCCAATAAGGGGGCGTGTCGGTCGGTAAAAGACTTCCGTGAAGGCTGCTCTCGTGTATCCTCACTCATCGCTCCTCAGAGATTCCTCCTCGATCCTCACTCCTCCGTGCAGAAATAAGAGCTTTGGGACGGTCTTCAAGATGGCGCACCAGAACAACTTCCGGTTCAGGCGAGGATCCCGGAGCGAGGAAACGACAAATAAGAGAATTGAGATGCACCCTTGGACTTGGAGGCGGGGATAGAATAGACGATGGCTGGTGTCTCTGCTCTGGCGGAGGAACCAATGATGATAATGATCATCATGCACTCTCATGAATGCAACCAAACTTACACACTTACACAAAAAATGATTGCATATGCGGCCCTTTTGGACGCAGTCTGGAGCCCTGCCAATGGTGGCTATTTTATCTAAAAAGAGAAAGTAATGTAGGCTATCAAGTGCAAACTAGGTATCATATGACATAATGCATGTTTGTCCACTACATTATTAATAACTCAACTATATTTATTAATCACTTAAGTTGTACTTTTGTTTTTTACAAAGGTAAGGATGTCTTTATGTGCTTGAGTCAACACCATAACAGTTACAAGCAAGTTTCTGTCACAAGAAACGTGGTGACAGCGACAATTCACATCTCTCATGAACGCAGCATAAAATCCCCAAATCACACTGTGCCCTCGTCTAATCCAAGTAACAGTAACAACATAACAATAGTGAGTGTATTTGTCAGTGTCATCATAAATGTAAAGGGATGTGTTTGTCACAAATATCAAGGGAAATGTTCCTCTTAGTCCCTCCCATCTTCCAATAATTCCGTCTTGGCAACAGTTGATGAGGAATGACCTCCACCTGCTTGGAGATGTAAATTTGAAGTTTTATTTTAACATTGCTCCTTAGTTGTATGCTACACATTTGACCTTACATAATATACCTGGTGCAACAGCCTGCTCTACTTTTTATTCTCTGTGTCTGTGTCTCAGAGTTAGACGCCTCTTACCCTCCCTATGGCTACGCTGATCTGCCTCTGGACAGCATGCAGCTAGACACTGACCTCCACGAGCCCTACATCCCTGACCTGACCTACGACCCAAGACAGGCCTACCCTGAACCACTCTAACAGGTAAACACACACACACACACACACACACACACACACACACACACACACACACACACACACACACACACACACACACGCACACACAATCAAAGACTGTCATTTAATTTAATTTTAATTTAAGCTTATACAACTGCAAATAATGCCATTAGTAATTTACAAAAGAAAGACAAAAAACAAAATACTTTGAACGTTTCTCTACGGGAGTTTTTTTATCATAAGGCTAGCGGAAGCAATGCTAATAACGATGTTAGCAGGAGCAGTGCTAATTGCATTGGGAGCAGCGCTAACCGCTATGCCAACGGGAGCTGATTACACACAATACTTTAACACAAACAAACAACTCTCCGATGACTGCAAAAGATCTATCAAACAATCATTCGGGAACAACGAGCGTTCATTTCAGTTCAGTTCTAGCACGCCGACCAGCAGCAGTGGTCGTACAGCGCCTGCAAGGTGCAGGTGGCGAAGAAAGATTAAAGTCACGATGACTCATAGGATTGTTATGCTCCCATAACTTGTCATGCAGTTCTTTGACTATAGGGAGAGGATTGTAATGTCCACAAGGTCCCGGGGAGCAATCATCTCGACCTTTTCCCCAAGAGCCTGCACAGTTTCCCCCAAGATGAGACCTTTAAGTTGTTCTATTTCTCTTCTCATAGCTTCCATATCCAATACTGGCAGTTTCTCCCTTTACTTGTCCTTCCTTTGCAGCGGTGGAAAGTTTGAGAGGTGGGTAAGTTGTTCGTTTGTAGCTAAGCTTTTCTCAGCGGAAGGTGTATGAGCCTTGTTGGCTTCATCAAATTTATTTATTTATTTATTTATTTATATTTTACCTTTAATTAACCAGATAAGTCAATTGAGAACCAATTTTCATTTACAATGACGACCAGGTTCAAGAGGCAGCGACAGAAGGCAAGGCGATACAAGATATTAGAACATAGAACATAAGTGCAACGATTAGTGCAATAAAACATTACAAACAAAATTATCATCAGAACATCAAAATATATATACAGTATATACAACAATAGATGTATAAAGTACATGTGCTGTGTTCCAGAGAGGCAAATTCAGTAGCAGGTGCAGTGATCAGAAACTATCTCTTGTAATGAGTTATTAAAGGAGGGTAACAGGATGAGGGTGTGGAGTTTTAGTGTCTTTTGTAACTCACTCCAGTCACTAGGAGCAGCAAACTGGAATGAGTGACGACCAAAGGAGGTGCAGACTTTAGGAACGACCATAGTAATGAATTTGCTAGAGCATAAATTGCGGTTACTGTTGGAGTAGTGAGTGGAGATATGGAGGGTTTTTGCCAATGATAGTTTTATAAATGAACTGATACCCATGGATAGGGCTGCACGGTGGTGCAGTGGATGGATAGCACTGTCGCCTCACAGCTAGAGGGTCGCAGGTACGAATCCGGCTTGGGGCACTTCTGCGTGGAGTTTACATGTTCTCCCCGTGTTAGCGTGGGTTTGCTCCGGGTTCTCAGGTTTCCTCCCACAGTCCAAAGACATGCAGGTTAGGTTCATTGTTGACTCTAAATTGCCCCGTAGGTGTGAATGTGAGCGTGAATGGTTGTCTGTCTATATGTGTCAGCCCTGTGATAGTCTGGAGACCTGTCCAGGGTGTACCCCGCCTTCACCCAATGTCAGCTGCGATTGGCTCCAGCACCCCCGCCCCTGTGACCCCGAATGGGATAAGCGGTTACGGATAATGGATGGATGATACCAATGGATCTGACGCCTGGTATGGAGTGATGGCCAGTCAACTAGAGAATACAGGTTACAGTGATGAGCGTTGAGAGGGGCCACGAGGTCACAAAACCAATGGCAGTATGGTAGATGACGTCCAGTTTATTGAGGAGATTTTTGTTGGTGAATCTGTAGATTATGTCGCCATAATCCAGGATTGGGAGAATTGCCATCTTCATATAAGGTGTGAGCAACCGTGTTTGGGGCTTCCATGTATTTTCCACAGTGCGTATAGAGATGTTTTTACAGTTGCAGTGGAGCATGTGGACACCAGCTGTATTGCTGGAGTGTCTTTATGTTTTTTTTATCTGTGAAATATCTGGCCTCTGGCTGAGTAAGATTAGAGTAATCATCATGTTTCCATGATTTTAAATGGTGGTCCTTGTCAAAACATTGCAGTAATTTTATGCTGCTGTGAGAGATACCTATCTTAACCATCTTCTGGAAATTGGCAACACTATAGTTCATTTCCTCTTGTGTCAATGTTCAGGCTTATCTCAAAGTGCAGAGTCAAAGAAGCTGTATATTCATGTATATCAGCTCTGTCTGACTGACTGATGGGGAGTCCATGGGACTTAACCTCTGTATGACTCTCATGTGACACTAACAACACTTATAACAGACATGTGGCCTGATGACCCATATGTGACCTCAACCACTCTCATGTGACACTAACAACACTAATAACAGACATGTGGCTTGACGACCCATATGTGACCTCAACCACTCTCAATGTGTGGGCTACCCTACAGAGGATAAATGTCTGGGACTCACAAGTCAGTCAGAACTGCTTTTTCGATGAAAGGTGAAGAAATTGTCCTCAAGAAATCTAAAGCAAAACCAGGTGCCTTTGACCCAGCACTCACCACAAGACATCCTATGACCTGGATGACTGGGAAAGACATATAGTAGGTAGTACTTTCTGAAAGTACCGGAACTGTTGAGGTGGAGTTTGGAGGGATAATCGTCGCTGATTGGTAAAACACACACACACAGCACCGCAACTTCAACAGCCTCAACTCGTGTACCACTTAATTCATAAACAAGGAACTACTCTAGTATCCATTAAGGACCATTTTAGGACGAGGAGAGAGCATTTCTCTTTGTTTGATATAGTGAAGATAAAGTTAGGCTCTGCTGTTTCCAACTCTTTTTAAAAAAGACAAAGAGAAAAAAGAGAGAGAAAGATCATGAGGGCGAGCGGTAACGTTTGGAGAGGGGGGCCGGCGTGGCGGTGCTGTGAATGACAGAAAGGAAAGTTATTTTCTGATTGTTTCACGGCGGTTACATTCTATAGCACATATAAATAACCATCAAACACTCAACAGATGATTTATTATTATATCGCCGTCGCAATGACAACGTTTATTTTTTCGATGTCATTTTTTTTCATTCGTCAGCAGACTAATTTGCCTAATCTTTGCAGGTCTTTAGACCCTGGTGGAAATGCAGACAACAGTGGGCTGAGGGAACCTTTTAGCTCCTTGAAAAGTAGTTCCAGGGACTAAAACTCCCAGGAACTTTTGGTGGAAACCCAGCTAATGCAGATATTTTATATTTCTTCCAATCTTTTTAAATCCAGTTTAGTTGATGATCATGCTTGAGAATGTTTGCTGTTTTTTTTGTTGCAGGAGAATGAAACAGAAATGCTGAAAGGAAACGAGAGAATGATCAAATCACAGGAAGAAAGACTGGAGAGGAATGGATGGAGGAAGAAGGAGGAGATTGGAGTTTTTAATCACAAAGGGAATCAGCCCTTTCCAAAAGGGTGGAGGAAAAAAAAAAAATCCCATTTGGCAATCAAGAACTATCGAAAGAGGTTGCTTATTAAAAAGAGGTTTATTGTTGCTGTAAATGAAATATGTAACTTTGTTATAATGTTTTACTGTGGGGTGGAAGTGTGGGGGGGGGACGTATGAAGTTTTGAGGCATTGTTACACGGGTAACTTTTTGAAGCAATCAAATTAGGCAAGAACGCGTTACAGTTTGGGACATGCGGGGCAAGAAGGAAGAGCTTAACCAAACTCAGCTGATAATCCTTACCAAATGTTTTATCATCTGTTTGAATTTGCTGAAACGTTAAGACATTAAAAGTGTGATGTCATGCCTGTTGTACTTTTAGATTTTTTCTATTTCTCCCCACATGTGGATACCTCATGGGAAACACCCATATTAGTCAGTAAGAAGTTCCATTACACTATAGTTAAAGGTCCCATATTGTAAAAAAAATTGATTTTCAGGTCTTTTATATTATAAAGCAGGTTTAAGTGCTATAAAAATATTGTTAAACTATCAAAACACTCAATATATAGAGAAACACACACACAGCCCGTATTAAGAAATTGTGCGTTTGAAACAAGCCGTCAGGATTTCTGTCCATTTGTGATGTCACAAATATACAATATTTAGACTATTACACGGTTTTAAACAAACATTCTAAATGTGTCCCAGTTTATTTCCTGTTGCAGTGTATGTAAATAACATCAGCTGACAGGAAGTAAACATGGACCCAAGCTGTCCAAGCCTAGCAACGCAATTCCATTGCAATTCCGTTGAAATGCACTAAAACGGAGCGTTTCAGAAAGAGGGTAAATACAGGTATATTCAGGCAGACAGTATGAGGAAAATAAAGTGTTTTTTGAACATTACAGCATCTAAACATGTTCTAATAGAAACACAAAATACAAGTATGAACCTGAAAATGAGCGCGATATGGGACCTTTAACTATAACTCCCAGTTTAACCAAATGTTTTACTGACATCACAAAAACCTTCACTATGAAAACAAGGAACAACTCCGAGGTCTTTGCTTTGCAAAACAAGCGGCATTTAACAAGAACAGGTTTCATCCCCATTGCTACCAAATGCTACCCGTGTATCCCAGCCTTTAGCTGCTGTCTTTTAGATGTCTCCTCTGTGTATTTGAACAGTGCACATGTCCCAGGGTGTCCATGTGTGGTTGTTGCATGGTAGTATTGTGTACTCATTGAAATATTCTTCACCTTTACATACTGAGAAAAAAAAAAAAAGACATCCGGGTTTTTACGAGACAATTTGAATTACACCGGCCGTTTGGAAAAACCTCAGCGAGGAACTGGACTAAAAATCCCACCATGTCCCAGCCTCATTTTCACCAAGTGGATATTCTGTTCAAATGTCCACAGGAAATGGAATCCCTTTGGCATCTTCGGCATCAGACTACGAATCCCGTCATTTTCCAGTCATGCCCAGTTAGACCCTCACATCTCCAGCGGGAATGGACCACTTTGATCTCTCTAATCAGCTCGTACGCAACTTTGTGGGTGCCGTGGACACTGCAGAGTAAATTCACAATGGTACTTGCACTGTGCTGACACGTACAGTAATGACTTTTGTACTAGGGTGGGCAGATCATAGAAATTTGCCGATAATTGTATCTGTCACTGTCAGTAGAGGGGTTGGGGCTGCAAGCTCTGATATGACATAATAATACTTGCTGCTTGCTCACAGCATCGTGTATTAATGCTGAGTTCCATTTACCTTGGAAATCGGAAGTCAGAGCTGGGAATGATGTCACGTCAGAGTTGATCGCATTTCAGTACAACAAGTCGAAAAACTTCATGGCGTTTGCTCCAGCATGGTCAGCCTTTGTTGGCTATTGTTAGCAAATCCCAGTTGTTAACAATGCATTACTCCGGTATTTTGTGCATACAACACCGTAGCAACGTGTCCACAGATAGAAGTCGGACAGTACTGTGTGTACGACTGGTTTAATGAGACACAAATAAGACATATAAATAGTATAATACTATAGCATTTTTACTGTTGATGCACGGAGCAGCCATGTTGGATCTTGAGGTCGGGGTTGGTAAGGTTCGTCCGACTTTCCTAGTTGGAAAACTGACTTCAGGGGACAGTTGAAATTTCTTACTGGGAACTCGGAAATTCTGACTTCCCAGTTCAAATGGAACGCAGCATAAATATTCAGTCTCTGATTGGCGTGCAGTACCTTTTCTACCTAGTTGGAATGTGGACATTGTGGACAGTTGGGGCAAAAAATGCTCTGTGCACCAGGGGGAAGCTGTGCTTGTACAAGGCTGCTGTTTTTTGGTTGCAATCCAAACAACAGCAGCCGTTGCCTGCAATGTTAAGAAAGCACAACTACGATGACTTATGAATTGCTGAGGGGAATCTACCACAGCTATACTGTTCCTGACTCTAAACATCATTAAATTTTGTTATTTTCAACTCTTTTGGTATACATTTATTCCTGCTCACATGGATTATCCAAACCTACAGAACATTTAAAATGCCTAAATAAAAATAAAATAAAAAAAATATAAATAAAGTGTCATACGCATTAACTTTGCCATAATTAAATTAAAACATTGAAGGACAATCATTATTTAAATGTAGCATGGACAAATCATGTCACAATTGATTACAATTTATCAAAGAGAAAAAGGCAAATAATTATGCTTTTCACAGACATTAAATGGACACATAAAAATGAAATACATATAACAATGTAAATTGTGTTTTTTACTTTACTTCTTCGTTGGATTTTTTTTTTTAATTTAGGCATCTTAAAGGGGACATATTATGCTCATTTTCAGGTTGTAATTAAATTTCTACTAGAAGATGTTTACATGTTTTAATGTTCAAAAAACACATCATTTTTTTCATACTTTTTCACAGTTTTTTGGGTTGGTAGGCACTCCAGATGCCCAAATTTATGTGCACAAGCACTGCAAAAATTAGTTTTTCATGATATGTCCCCTTTAAATCTTCCACAGTAATGGGAAATTGCACGTTTTATTTTCTTAGCTCAGGACATTAGTTCTTTTGTTTATGATAGCATAACTGAAAGTAATTTCTGAGATCCGGGAACACGGCAACATCACTAAAAAAATATTGCAGGTTCGATGGCGCAAGAAACACAAACATTCTGGCAAAACTGTTGCTTCATTGTATTAAACCGTTAGTATCGTCTGATTGCTCACCTTTGTTTCCCCATTGCACTCGTTTTTAGTGATGTTCCCGCGTTCCCAGATCTCAGCAATAGAACTGATCGCCAGAGCTACTAGAATAAAAACCCAAGTTGGAAAAAAAAAAGGTTCTCTGTAAGGACAGAGTGCCATCTTTCACTAATATCATAGAGCCGTGTAGTACAGTATGTGTTGGAGAGAAGTGGGTACATTCTAGGGCCGTTCACAGTACGGTCAGCGTTGGGCTAAGACTGTTGTTAGCCCTGTATGTCTGGCACTTTCAGTCGGTTAGTGAGAATGTTTGATAAAGCCAAGCGCTAATTAAACCCACCCTATCTACAAAAATACTAGGTTGAAATGGGATGAGAACCAAAGCAATGGAATATTCAATGTGCAGTCAAATCCCAATAAGGCATGTGCTGTGATGGTAAACCTGGACAGGAGTGTAACCTTAAACTGAGACTTACGAGCTGCAAGCTTTCACTGCAGGAGCTTTTGGTACTAGGTTCTTCCTCGCATTTTCACTTACAGACCAGAATATTTCAGAAGTACTGTATGTTATTAAAAATGCAACAGGTCTGTAGGCGTCCGGTACGTGAAACCACATCAAAGTTGTTTGTTTGGCTCCACTGCATGCATTGTGATCATTCATTTTCCTACATATGTTCTTGTTTTAACCACCCCCTCGCACTTTCGTTTTGTTGTGTCTTTGCCAGATTGCTTATAAATCTTCTGCTCCACCTCTTGTTTTCTAACAGCTCCCTCTGAATGGACTCCTCTCCCAAACAAGTAATATGGGCCTGGATATACATTTGCTTGATTAATAACGGTCAACAGCACTGCAGCCAACCACTGAAAATACCTGAACTTGAATTAAGTATCACTTCCTGAGCAGAGCCCAAATTTAGTTTCCCAAACCTCGTCCCCGAAATGGGCA
>CAKALU010040983.1:0-47144 GCA_916700995.1 Hozukius guyotensis
GTTGTAAAGTTTGAAGACAAAGACACTAAATTATATATATATTCTAAAAAAGGCAAAAAGCAAAGGGATGACTGATGTTGAATGGGTGTGTGTCGTTGTGACTGTCCAAAATCTATAGATTCCTCCTTGTTCTGGATTAGATGTGGCTTCAATGGCAATGTGTGTGTAATTATCTTATGTGACTGGTCTGTAGTTTTTCTAGTGTTTTGATATCGCCCTAGTTCCCTCAGCGAAAAGCCAATGGGATTTTTTTCATTGGATTTTGGATTATTGCAGAAAATATGAAATTTACATGTTTTGTTCAGCAAGATAATCTTCACAAATGAACACCACTTTTATGATTTTTGAAGCGGAAATGCAATCGCCAGAAGTAAAAAGTTAACGTTATGCTATAAACGAACTACACCACGGTCGCATGACTTCACCTTCTTCACGTCTAGTAGTCTCAATTTGCCACTTATTTGCAACCAACTTTTTTAACATACGTAAAAGCTTGTGGGATATTTACTAACGTATTTTATGTCGTAGAATAAAACGTTAAAATCTCTAAAGCTTGTGTTAACCACAGACCGAGAAAAAAAACGGAAGTGCAAGAATGCTAACTCATTTCCGAGTTTTAGGACTCATTCATGTAGCACTCTATTAAATGGAAAGAAAATGGTGAAGGACAAAGTAAGGTCAGCTAATAAATCTGAATAAAAGCATTGGTTAACATTTTTATTTGTGTCAATTTTAAATGCTGCATTAATGTAGCTTGGAAAGGTGATACGTGTTGAATTATACAGTATGTGCAAAACTTGGTTGCAAATGTCAAAGTTTTATGATAGCAAACAAGATGTTTCTAGTCCAGTCCTATAAGGTCAGAATGGAAATACGCAAAAGTGGCATACAATTATGTAAGGTGTAAAGACTTTTGTGACTAAAAAAAATCTGTTTTGGCAGACGAGCCCGAACCTAATTAAAACCCAAATATGTCACCTATCTTTGCAACTCACAAAATGTTGTACCATAGCAGATTTTTGCACTGTATACATTTACTAAAACCCAAAGTCTTCTTGAATATCAAAGTAGTTCCACACCTCAGACTTTCCCTGCTGTGAGGCAACCCGATATTACGCCAAAGCGTGTAATAGACCCGCCTGTCTACCAGAGGATAGCGTGTCAGTGTAACGTTCGGCCTCGCTGAGGCATGAATATTACACGCGTGTATTAAGAAGCAGTACCAGCAGGGGGTAACAAAACCACTTACTTAGGTTCAGGAAAAACGTCATGTTTGGGCTTAGAATAAGTACTTATACAAAGTAAAATACGTACGGAAACCACGTAACATCAGTATGGAAAAACACGTCACAAATGTCAATAAAAAACGCGTAACTTACAAAACAAAACACCAGTCTCGAACACCGGTCTCCTGGTTGAAAGTTCTGTGTTTGTTGGGCCCATCAACCTCCCCTTCCGCCTACCATAAGTTGTAGGAGTCGTGTGTAGGAGGAAATAGTTCTCCTGGAGCGGACATTCATGGCCACAGAATCTAGTCCCAATGGCTGCATGTTGATTAGGTCTAATAAAATAAATGATTTATATATATATATATATATTAAAAAAAAATTAAACATTAGATCCATCTGGTTCCGACGATAAAAATCTATACTCTAGTCAGGATCACAGAGTATTTGACCTTATGAATGCTTCGGCTAATGAAAATACATTTGTACTTGAAAAGAACAAGTTGGGTGTCAGCAGCAAAATGAACAGAGAAGCAAAAAAAATATGGCGCCGCGAGGGACGCTGTTGATTAACCGTGTCAAAGACTTTCAAGTAGTCTAAAAATATACACAGTGATTACTCTTCAAAGCAGAGCTGATTTTATCAAGGCTCAGTAAATTAGTGAAACAAGGACAGTCCTTTTAAATCCATACGGATGATGAGCAGCAAGATCTTTTATAATGTTAAGGAATATGATTGTTAACATATACTGTATGTGTTTGTTTGTACACGCAGGCATTTGTTTGTGCGCTTGTACAGAGGAGGGATGGCGTCGTATGTACACTATATTTGTGGGCTGCATCCGCCTTTTCACGTGTGTGTTTTAGATGGTGAGTGATGTAGAGGAAGCAGACGGTTTGCGGGCTTGTTAGTGTGTGTGAGGTGTGTGTGACTATCTCTCCCCGCCTGCACTAGCATTCGCTGAGTGTAGATCGAAGAGTTTCAGCCGTTCCTGGAGCGACCCCACCCCTGTCAAGACTGACTCAACTGAACCCAGAGACAGTGAGTTAACACAGACTCACGCACATGCATCTACACGCTCACACACACACACACACACACACACACACACACACACAGACGCTGATACACACAGTTACTTACAGTTGCAGTGGGTGGACAAAATGCTGCAATTAAGAAATTATGGAAAGAGGCTTTAACTCTGAAGTAACCAAATCACATTTACAAATTGTGTACATTTATGTGGAATGTAAATTGGAAGTGTTGGTGAGGTGTTGATAAGTTGTCTGGTTGTGTTCCTAGTAGGGGTGGGAAAAAAAAACAATTCACCTATGTATCGCAAGATTTTTTTTTTACGATTTTTGAAATTTATTTTTTAATGCCAGAATCAATATATTTGCTTCATTTGAGTCTATGCAAAGGTAGAAGGAAGTTACCACTTTTATTGTTGTAGTCTGAGTAACGTGACGTGGGAACTGTAAATATAAAAAATATATATATGGAAATAGGATTGATTGGATTATATTCACCAGTAGTTTAAAACATCACATCCCTTATAAATTGAAAGAAAATACCACTAATTTGTGAGGGAAATGTATTATTAAATAATGCCTGACGATGAATGATATATTTAATGAATGATTAATATAATTTAGAGATTTTCCAAAGTAAAAGTCCCTAGAAGTGTATGATTCAACTTTTTCCGATGGTCTAGTGTTAAAAAAGAAAAAAACAAATCTCAATAAATCGTAATATCGAATTGCAATACTTGTAGAATCGCAATGCATATTGAATCGGCACCCAAGTATCGTGATATTATCGAATCAGGAGAGAGGTGTATCGTCCCAGCCCTAGTTCCTAGCTTGTACTGAGGGAAGAAGAAGTAAAACTTTACCTGAACCTGTAAGACCCCTCTTTTTAAATGATGTCAAACAACTTCAGTGCAGTCAATTTTCATTTGTTTAAGTTAAATATCACAATAACTGCCAGATACAAACATGTCCTTTTAAAGATGTTAAGTGACCCGTTGTTCTCTAGTGTTCATAATCCATCAAAACAGCTCCAGTAACACATTTTGAACAATATAGGTGGTTATAAATAACCCATCTGACCCAGTGTTCCCTCACATCTTGACTGGCAGATTGATTACAGCTTAAATTTGCTTTGTGCTGCACTCGCTGCTTTTGTCATTAATTAATTTCCGCACACAGGTGGCTCGTACGGAGTTGAAAGCCATTTAGCGGCATTTGCCAGCTATAAATAAGGTCTGGTAATCAGCACTTTGATATACAGTATAAGCTGACTTACAGTACAGCTGGAATGAGGCCAAATCATCGGTGGTCCTTAATGAAGGTCAACCAGTCAAAAGTAATGCAAAGTACAGTACATAATATAGGGGGTGACAAATACTGCCAGCTGCAAAACTCTAAACTACAGTAACTAAGTACTTTGTACAAGAAAGTACAAATTTGAGGTACTTGTACTTTAAGTATTTTCAGTTTGGGAGATGTCCTACTTTTATTTGACAACGTATTAGTCGGAAATACATGTATTGTACCCGTCAGCAAAGCCAAACTCCACTGAGTATTACTTTTATCTTTGATATTTAGATACATTTTTCATATTAAAGAGGACGTAGTATGCTTTTGTGCTTTTCCCCCTTTCCTTTAATATAGTTTTTTGTGCATGTTAAAGGTCTGCAAAGTTACAATGCCTCGCCAAAGGGAGTTACTCTCCCCCACAGAAACACTGCTTCTGAAATGCCTGAAATGCCTTGCTTGAAGTCCCGCCCTTTCTTCCGTAACGTGGTGATGTCACCAAGTAACACGTTTGCATAATACCTGCCTAGCAGATAGTTTGGCACGCCCTCAAACAAAGCTAGTAAGAGCAGAGCTGGAGCGGAGTCCGAAGAGTTTGGTTCGGTTGACCAATCATAACAGAGTGGGCCAGCTGACCAATCAGAGCAGACTGGGCTTTTCAGACAGAGGGTGAAAACAGGTGTTGCAGCACAGCCAGTATGAGAAAAGTAAAGCGTTTTTTTTGTAAAATAAAGCATGTAAACATGTTCTACTAGAAATCCAAAATACTAGCATGCACCTGAAAATAAGCATAATAGGTCCTCTTTAAGTTTAAAGTACAATTTTGAATGTAGAATTGAGCAATTAAATGTATTTTCATTATGATATTGCTAATTTAACCTCATTCATAATTGGCCAACTGGAAGGCGGCCTAATATGACTCATACTTTTATCAGTGTTTTCAATGGTGATTTAGTTACTTGAAAGTTAAAGCCACTTTTCATCCAGTATGTACAAATGCACACATGCCAAACAGGACTCGTGATATGACAGTATACTGTACTGTAGACCTCGCTGTTGGTGACATTTTGTCATCCCGGATTTACAGCTCAGTTCCTGGTTTTGGCAGATCAAGAACAACTAACACACACAAAAAATCCAAAGACACTTGCACATAAAAGACACCATCACACGTACAAACTGACTGTCTCTGCTGTTGACTCTGACCCTGTCCATCTGTCTCCCTATGACCGTGGGTCTTTCTTCAACTTTGTGATGCTCTCTCTTTCTGTGAGTATGTCTTCCAAATTGGAGTGTGCGTCTCAGTCCGACTGTGTCAGCTGGTACAAATGTTAATGCAAGGAACGTGTGTTTCTAAAAGGCTTTTGAATACGAGTATCAACACACACTGTTTGCATGTGCGGTTTGTCTATGTTGGTGTCTGAGTATCTGTGGTTTTATGTTTTTTCTCCACCTCCATCTTCAGTGTTTCTGTGTTTCAGAGTGTGATGAAAGATAAATGAACTGTTGATGACAGTCTAATGGTGTGGTTGATGCCTCATTTTTCCTCTGTCCTGGGGGAAAGGTATTGGTCTCTGGAGGAGTGACATCAATCGTCAATCTTGCTCTGCATTTTCTCCTTTCTCATACTCTCTTTCTTTACTCTCTTTTCAAACTGCTATTTCACCCTGGGTACCTTTAGTGTTTCTTTATTAGATAGTATACAGAACCCTAGTGACAAAATATTTGAACTAAACTTGACTGGATTTTTGAGGCCGATAGATATTTGAGAGAGAGTTTTAAAAAAAATCCTCTGCCCCACCAGCCCGGTCGCACGAAAAGGTGTGTGAATGGCACGATAATGCGTAAGGCAAAAGTAATGTAAGTAAAGTCATTTGCAAGCCATGTAGTCTGTACTGGCTGCATTGTAAATGCATCTACTTAAATATGCTACGTTCAGAGCTAGTGACGTAGAATAAAACGCGAGAAAAAACGCTTATGGCAGGTGGGAAGGAAGATGGATGAGTCCAACAAACACAGGACTTCCAACCAGGACACCGTTTGTATCGTGTTTTCCGTACTTATATTACATTGTTTCCGTATGTATTGTACTTAGTTTACTTACTTATTTTAAGGCCAACCATGACGTTTTTCCTAAACCTAACCAAGTGGTTTTGTTGCCCCCCTGCTGCAATTTCATACACGCATGTAATATTCAAGCCTCAGCAAGGCAAAACGTGACACTGTCACGCTATCCTCTGGTGGACAGGCACGCCTACCTATTACATTCTTTGGCGTGATATTGGGTTGGACATGCAGTATCGGCCAATAATTATTTTAAGTTTGTTGTCTGAAATGGTACAAATACAAAAAGCATATAGATATATTAATAACACACTCGAGGACTCCAACACCGTAGGTTAGCAAATAAATAAGAACAGGGTACACGACACGCTATTAAACCAAAAAAGATATTCCAGTGGGAAGCACAGTCCTGCTTCGCTAAATAACGGAGCTAACAGCTAATGTCAACGAAGGTTGCATTGAGTTATATTATGATGCGTTCAAGCTCTATTCAATAATGAGTATTGGCCGAAGGTAAATTATAACGTTATGATGTGTTCAAATGTAATCTTGTAAAATGTTGTTTTTGGCGAGAAACTTGAATAAATAGTTGTTTGAAGATGTTTTCACAGCAATATAAAATAGATAATAGAGGGGGAATTATGAACTGTTTAACTTCCTAACACTAGCTCTGCTATGCAGCGTATAGTACATAATACTACTAATGCCAAGATTTTGTTTAATCAAAGCAAAAATTTAAATAAAAATACAATAATTTATTTGCTAATCATTTGAATTGTGTCTTTTTATGCAAATCACCACTATAAATGACAAGCATACGGGTAATATTTAGTATTTTTCTAATTTTTGTAGTCTTTAAACAGATGTGGAATAGCATTGAACTCTCAAACATTCAGATTCCTAATATTACGCATCATTACACTGTAATTCTAAAGAGTTTGTTGATATTTCTTAATTCTGATCGTGATATGATTATATTTGAGATGCTGTAATCATCAAATAACTATTCAATTGATAATTTTATAACATGTTAAAATATAAATATAGTGTGTAACAATATACATTATGATTGCATGTCAAAGAAGCACGTATGCGACACCTTCCCTTCCTAGAATAGCCGCCCTCTGATCCCAGTTTGGTTTTCCTTGTTATCTGCCACACGCACTATCAGTCACTCCTTTTTCTCCTTCTGCCAGCTGTCTCTTATTTTCCCTGTTCCATCTGTCATTTTCTTATGTTGGCAACATTATTAACAACTCCATCCTGTTCCCATCTCCTCCACACTCACCTCTCTCCACTTCCTGGACACGTCCCTCCATCACCCTCAGATTTTCTCTTTCTGTGTCACCTTTCTTCCCTCCTACCCGACACTTCTGCCTACACCCTATTATCTCGAGTCTTTTTGCTCACCACCGGTGTGTTATATTCTCTTCTAGGCGGAGATATGCAAGCCTCCTGTGGTACCTTGGATGAAGGAGGACTTGATGACAATTTAGACTGGGAGGAGGAGAGAGAGATGGAAAGGCTGGCCTGTGAAGGAGATGACTTTGTACCTCCCAAAATCATGGTAACAGATCAGTATTGTACACCTATGTAATACAGTAATATACTCAAAATCAGCAGCTGAGGCCAAGATATCCTGACTTTTAGTCTTCAGTATAGACAGGCTGTTCTCATACACTGTTTGAAGCTATACCTACGAAAAGTAATGCACTGTAATTTGTATATATTCCACAAAAACAATTAGTATGTAATTCATGTAATCGTGAACCAGGGAGTATAAAGAGCGACAAACACCACGTAGGGACGTTTTCGCGGTGGATGGGTGGGTCAAAAAACACCGGACTTTCGTCCAGGAGACCGGTGTTCGTACCCGGTGTGAGACCAGAAGTCATGGTTGATTTATCTGTCACGTAACTTCGAGCTTAAGTAACGACACTTCCAGAATTATTTTAACCCAAAATTATTTTAGTTTCGTTGCCTAAACCTAACTAAGTAGTTTTTATCACGTTTACTGCCGTACTTAAGTTACGCCACATCCGTGTTATTTTAACCCAAACCACGACTTTTTCCTAAACCTAACTAAGTAGTTTTGTTGCCTAAACCTAACTAAGTAGTTTCGTTGCCTAAACCTGACCACGGAAGTTTATTTTGAAAAGACTGTATGCATGTAACAAGAGGAAATTGTCACGTGTTGCTGGACATTTGTCGGAAAGCGAACGAAAAATGAGGATACGTTGGTATAGTCCCACAAAGCACTGTATCCTACATTTCCCACAATGCAACTCACTAACATCTTTTGTTAGACCCTTCCTTCCTGTTAAATGTCTTTAAAACTCCACACCCCGAACTCAAGCTGGAGACTTTAGTCGCTGATAATGAGTGAACTGAACTTGTGAAATTGATGGAGTGTCCCTCTAAAAATATAGGCTCTGGAGTTGTTGCAGCTAAAAAGGATCCCTAGTAACAATAAAAATGTTTCTTTTAGAAAATGGTTACTTTAGGGTTACACACTGATGGCAGATTTAGGTTAAAATCGCAGGAGGTAAATTTATATGCAGGTGCAGTATCCTAAATGCCCCTAATGTATTCTCTACCATCTCGCTGTGAATATTATATAGAGCTGTACGTTCCCTGCAGGCATGAGAGTGTGATAGAGTTTGCTCTTTTCCCCTTTCCTCTCAGTTCTCGTAAACTCTGCCGTTTTCTTCATTTCCCCCCCACTTTGCTCCATTTTCTCCATCTTCCACTCTGTCCTTTCCTCACATCCCACTAAATCCTTCATTCCTCTCCTCCTTCTGCTTCTCCTCCACCTTCAGCTGATCTCTTCTAAGGTCCCAAAGGCGGAATACGTTCCCAATATACTCCGCAGGGATGACCCCTCCATCATCCCCATCCTCTACGTGAGTCAAACACACTCGGACATTGACGTGTGTGCATTACGATACATGGACATGCCAAGCATACAAGTTGTTTCTTTAAAGGGTGTTCTATGATAAAGGCAGATTAAAATGTAAATTCATTTTTTGTGGTTTATGTGAATGTCTTTTTTTCTTTAGGACCATGAACATGCAACTTTTGACGATATTTTGGGTGAGTAAATATTCCTTTTTATCTTAGTATCTGACTTTTTCCTAAGGTTTTATAATTATATATTCAATAAAAATTAAATTCCAATAAATTAGTACAGTGGATAAAATACTATTTATATATATTATAAAATATGAAAGTGACAATTGCAAATGATTTTGAGTATCTGACTTTTTCACCTGTTTTATAATTATATTTTAAATAAAAATTAAATTCCAATAAATTAGTACAGTGAGTACAGTGAATAAAATACTATTAAAATATTATAAAATATGAAAGTGACAATTGCAAATGATTTTGAGGCAAGAGGTAAATGTAACACAAGTGTCCAGCTGTTGGAAGTTGTCTCATGAAGATGAAAACTAGTTGAACAAGGGACACGGATACATTTATATACAGATAGACAGATTTACAGTATATGACAGCTAGAAAATCAGTCACTTTCAGTCTTGAGCGTGGACTGTGCAGCAGTTTGCCCGAGGAGGAGTGGAGTCTGAATTTTGACTCATGCCGTGGGAGTTAAAGGTCAGAAGTAAAAGCTACAGGCTAAACCTTACCTGCAATCAAATCTCTTAAAAAATAGTCTAGATGTGGCTTAATCGCTCTGTTCATTTAGAACAAGTTAAAATGCGGCAAAACTACTTAAACTCATTTTTTTTATTATTGTCTTCTGCATTCTGAAAATGATCCATCTGTTGCTTATAAGAGAAGCATTTACAGAAAATGCTCCCTGGAGCTTCCCAAGATAATAATGAACTCTGCATTGAATAAAGCTCACACAGAGTTAGTGAGAGGATGTCAATGAATAATTCACATATAGATTTCAGGTTTCCATTCTACTGTCTTTCATTGACCTGTTTTATTTTGCTATGACATTTTCCTTCGGTACACAGTGTTGAATTCAATTCAAACGACATCTTCCATTAGTATCTCTGCTGTCTATTATTACACCTGTACTTGAACTCAACCCCCCCGAGATTTCCTTTGTGCTCACCACCGTTCACTACATTGTTACTTGTCTCTTTTTTTCCGTTCACGGTCCCTGTCGTTCACATCAATCCAACCCTTTTTTTCTCTCTCATACAGAGGAAATAGAGAAGAAGCTCACGGCTTACAGGAGAGGAAGCAAGTTCTGGAGGATGCTCATCTTTTGTCAGGTGCGGAACAAGGAGATACAGACTAAAAGTAACACTGTATTTCCTGTAAACTTGTAGGTTTTATTTAAGGGATATATGGGCTTATGTCTTCATTTGTGTACTGCATATGGAAGTCCCTAAGCTAGACTGTGTTAAGTACCTTCCTTTGGGATCTAATCTCTCGAGATATTCATTAAGAAGAGGCAAATTAGCACTTGTGAGTAGTAGTAATGAGTTTTATTCTTGTATGTATGTTTCTTAGGGAGGCCCCGGTCACCTGTATTTCCTGAAGAATAAAGTGGCAACTTTTGCAAAGGTGGAAAAGGAGGAGGACATGAGCCAGTAAGTTACCACTGGGTCCACTCCGTTTGACGAATATTAGTTTATGGTTGCAGTATGTGAGATTTTTTAGTATGTCCGAAAGTAATAATACACAAATTGCATACTGGACACTATGCCGACATAAATATCCCACAATGCAATGCGGAAGGGACGACAACGTTCATAACAGATGTTGACGGACAGCTCTGTAACATCAATAACGCTTACATTTAACTGTACGTATAAGATTCCACTTTGCTAGGCGTAATATATTTCTTAAATTAGTTCAGACTTTTTGTCATTTTGGTCACACGAGGTTGGCACTGGTTACCATGGTTACACGTCTACAACCGGCTAGGGGGCTCTCAGGAAGTGAGGACGTAAAATTACTGCTCAGTGTGTCCGAAAACATCCATACCACAAAAGTATGTTGAACGATAGTACACATATTGGGTCGATAGTGGCATTTCAGACGCAGCCTGTGTCTCCTATAGCCTCCTATTGTCAAATATCATGAACATTCACATTTCCCATCTCTTATGAAGCATCGACGTGTGGTGATGCTTTACAAGACATGAAAAACCAGACTGAGAGCCATTAGTGAAAAGAGAAGTATTTTATCATTCAGATACCGTAGCTGCATACTCATTGAGGCTTTTACTCCACCAACAATGAGAAGAAGATTCAATTAAAAAAAAGATATCCTCTTTGATCTTGACCAAAAGAAACTGGCTACTCTCAAAGAAATCGTCATTTCATTTTATAAGCATTCAAAGGATTACAAATTGTTATGTAAATCACACTATTTTCAGAATATGAATAGTATTTCTGTGAGCGCTCCCTGACTTGATTTAAATCAAAGATGTTCCACTGGGACGATGCAACACTCCCTCTACCTTTGCTTGTCATTTATAAGCACAATCTACTACTTTTCGGAGTGATGCATCTCTCCCAGGGGGACCATCTTTGAATAGGTGATGTTTACTAGTTTCAGAGATATAAAAGACAAGGCTCACCTGTGTTATTCTGTTAAAACTGTTGCTTCGGTGAAAAAGTGCAGCACAGGTAACCAATAAAGTGCTCAAATTTACAGTTTCTGTATTTCATTTCATGGGAACTGTCGCACCGACTCATTACATTCAGAAGGGGAAAAAAAAAAAAACGGCCCGTGTAACTGTAGCCTTTGTCTTTGTTCAGATTCTGGAGGAGGCTTAGTCGCTTCATGAGTAAAGTCAACCCTGAACCCAACCTCATCCACATAATGGGATGCTACGTCCTGGGCAACCCCAACGGGGAGAAGGTATGCAGACACTGATGCAAACAGACACACACTAACAACTGAAAACATTTAACATTTAACACCACTAAAGTTTTCAAGCCGAGCAGATATTAAAAATGTGCATATTAAACCAGCACAGAAAAGATGCCTTTGATGCATTTGATGTGACTCAAGCACACAGTATTTCACAGAAAATATGATTATTTAGGGATTAATACATGTGTCAGCTTTTGACTGGTCTTGCTCCAGTGTCCAGATCACGGCAACATAACACTAGCACTTGTGTACCTCCTCAAAAATGTAACTACACGGCAGAATAATAAATAAATCATGGGCTTGTTGAACCGTAACACAACTATTAAATACGGGCCTGCTAATTATTTGATGAGGTGCCAGAGGGAATTATTTGAATTTAGGCCTACTAGACCTAAGTACAGTAGCTTGCCTTATTTGATGTATGAAATCAGTGTTATGACTTCATATAATATAGAAATATCATTCATTACTAGGGCTGGGTATCGTTTAAAACAAATGACGATACCAGTACCCTTAAATTGATATCAATACCAACAGAGTACTTCATTTGATACCTTTTTTTTTCTACTTCATTTGATACCCATCATGTGAATGGAAGCATTCAGTTACATAAAATGCCAACACCACCATATTTATTTTATCAGACACCACATGTAGTGTAGTAAAGCCATACTTTTTGGCACTCTGAACCGCCAACTCCGTCAAATACACAGCGATCGACTTCACCACACCACAAACTGTATAGGTAGTGGGCCAATCATGCATCGCATTAAATCAAAGAACGCTTGGGGTAACTGGCTGCAAGCAAAACCATACAAATAGTCATTTTCTAAATCTGGAGAAGTTTAGATACTACTTGGTACTGGGTTATTTTGGTCAATTCATTACTATAATACAGAAATATCATTCACTATCAAGTATATTTTGGAGTTCAAACACAGTAGAAATGGTTATGTTTTTCTTCTCCCATAATGCACAAAACAAAATGAACCGAAAAAACCAGGACCCAAAAACCGTAAATACAAACCAAACCGTGGGCTTGTTGAACCGTTGCACCACTAGATACTACTGCACATGGAGGCCGCAAGTACAGTGATTGGTCAGCTTGGGCTGCTTGTGTTTTTTATCCAAGATAGTTGAAGAAACACCAATTAATCGTCTCCTTTTCAGTAACACACAAGTAGCAAAGCCAGTTCCACTGCAAACTTCACTCTTATCACAGTGCATGAAAGAAGAACGTACTGTAAACACAATTACTTCGGCGATCAATGTTAATTGCACGACAGTAATCGCATATTTAGTAGTGAGACGAGGCAGACCTTCCCGTAGTCGCTCTATATCCCAAATTGAATGAAAGAATGTAAACACAATTACTGTGGCAGATAATGTACGACAGATATACAGAGTGGTGAAATCTGAAAACTATGAAATCAATTCCCACCCATCGCACGCCATCATTTCCAAGTCATTCATAACGAGGGTCTCTGTTGATTTACATGTTCAAAACTTTAAGATTTATGTGCCACACAAACTGATTTAATAACTTATGATGCCCAAGGTATATAGATGTTTTATATTCCCTGTCTCTCATCATCAAAGTGAACATTTCCTCATGCTCGCTCCTGCCTCTCTTTTGTCTTCCCTGCTTTCATATTTATGCTTAGCGTGTCTGTTGGTCTCATAATCACCATATTACCCTGCTGCTTGTCTCAGTTTCTCCCTCTGTCTTCCTGTGTGTATCATCTCACTCTGTGTGATGGTGCTGGATATAGACGCATGCTGAGTGATGCTACACCTCTCTTTACCTGACATGAACATATAATATAAGACACATAATACAAAAAAAATAAAAAATCACACACTCAAACAAGCTGGCAGCCACACTCAGAGATGTCTCTGTCACACACACACACACACACAGATGCACAACATAGCCAGCGGTGTTTGTCTGACCTAACTGTCTGTTCCAGTCATGTCTGCCAAAATGCTTTGTTACATAAAGTGGATCTCTCCGGGGTTGATGGGCAGTCTGGCAGTCTGCAGAACAGACTGCACATCAGTGATATCTCTCCACCCCTACAGACAAACACAGACTCATGCAGTTGTCTCAACAAAGCTTGAATCCAAAACAACTAAATTGGTGTGTTTGTCGTTTTTTGTTTTTTTTTCAAGGCTTAGAGTCCCAAGATCCCAAAGTGATTTTCACACTGGTGGCTTGTCTACTCTAGTCTTCAGTCAGAAAATGGAATTAATGAGATTTTTGCTGGTACCTCTCCAGAAGACTGTGCGCACATATATACTTTTTTAGGATGTAGAAATGTCACCAGCTGTGACCTTAGTGCTTTTTTTATCAAACCTATTCTCAATTGGCAACTACACTGCAGCACATAGACAAAATCATGTGCACACGTCAACATTACACACAGTATATTATATGCTGCTATAACAGCCTGCAGTGTTTTGGAACATGTCTGCAGGGATTTGCTACGTTCAGCCACAGGAGTATTAGGGAGGTCGGCCACTGATGCTAGAAAATAAGGCTCGCAGTCGGCATTGCAGTTCATCCCCAAAGGGGTTTGATGGAGCTGAGGCCAGTCAGTTCTCCCACACCCAAACTGGGAAAAAAAATGATTTATGGACGTAACTATATGTGCGGTGCGATGTCATATGAAGCAGGAAAGGGCATTCCCCAAGCTACTGCCACAAAGTTGAAAGCAAACTATTGTCTTAAGGCCCCGACACACCAAGCCGACGGTCGGTCGTCGGACAGTTTTGGGGCCGTCGGTGAGCGTCTGTCGGCCTAGTTTTTGCGGTGTGTCCCGGCTCTAGTCTGCCGGTGTCAGAGGTTTTTCGGCCGATTCGGCATGTTGAATCGGCAGCGGAACTCGCTGGTGAGAGAAATCACTCTCATTGGCTGTTCAGCTTAAACAAATCAGTGCACGAGAAGAGAAACGGAAGTGAGGAAAAAGCGAGCCAATGAGTAAAGTTAAAGAGGAAAAAAAAAAAAACAGAAGGCGCTTCACATTTTTCATCTACATCTGATCGTTCCAATACGCGGATATTTTCACAACGACGTGGCCATCTGGAATGAGTGGTGCAGTGAAAGTGGTGTGAAAATGGTCGGCAAACGCTGCTTTGTTTCATGTGCGTATCATGACATTAGATTTTTGAGAGGTTAATAAAAAATCAAGTGTTTTGGAGAATCGATACAGTATCACGAAACATAATATCGCGATACTCGTGTATACTCTCGTGTATACTCTCGTGTATACTCTCGTGTATACTCTCGTGTATCTACATTTTCTTACATCCCTATCCGATATGCCTTCAAACTAATGGATCTACTAGTCAAAGTGGACTTTCTGGATCCTTTTTCGTGGTACTCTCAGGTACCTGAAACAACATGCCTCCATCAACGCTAAGGGGCCTATAGCCCAAACCATGGAAAACGACCCCAGAACAAAAAAAGTGTGTCCACATACTTTTGGCCATATAGTGTATTTCACTAACTGTTTATTTGTTTTGTTTACTTTCTTAACAATCATATAACCTCCACCCAGAGACAGTACATCATCAACAGAACACAGCACTTCCAGCCTGCCTCTGTTGGCCAAAGTTTAAATGGAGTCAGCTTGGGTCCCCTGTTTGATCAATTTTTAAACAGCAAGTTGCACTGTTGCCAAATGCTGCACTCTAAGCATAAAACAAAAAACTTCAGGACTTAAATTAATAACAGCCTGGAAGTTATTTCATGTTTCTGCTGTGATTACTGAAAAAAAAACACAGTTATAAGTCTGCCGTGTGAAATGTTGAGCAGGCTGCACTTCAGCAATAAAGACCACAGCACTTAAGAAATTAAATAGTTGTTTTGAGGATGCTGGAATAAAAAAACAAAGGCTGTGGATGGAGGACGGCAGGTCAGAGAGGTAGCCTGACCCAGTTTTTCTCCAGTGATTTTCAAGCATGTTTTCAGCACAATATCTGCATCAGTTTTGGCTAAAACGGCCACTGAGAGCTTGTAAGAAGCCACGCAGGACAGGAAGCAAAAACTACCCGACACATGCAACACATTATTTGAGATTTGTCGTTTGCCTCCAGCCCTCTTTGCACTACAGACGAGCTACGCTGCCTACGTCTCCTCCACATCTGGCATGTCGCCATCTTCTTTTATCTTTTTCAAAGGACTGCAAACACAAGGAATGAAAGCTGCCTTTTCTTCACCACCACCTCCATTTTAACAACATCAAGTGAGAAACAAAAGCGCATTCGGCCTTTGATTTATCTGACAGAGGGCTATCGGGACTAAATTAGATAGAAATCAGCGAGTTTCAATATTTAATGTGCACAGCGCAACGTCACTGCAGAGATGACTGACAAACCTAAAATCACTGTACCGCTCCAATTAATCAGTCATTATGTAATTAGGGCTGCAATTAATGATTTTTTTCACTATTGATTAATCCATGTTTTTGCTTCTTTTGACTGATTAAATAATGGTTTAGTCCAACAACAAAATATCAATCACAAGTTCCCAGAGAGCAAAGTGATTTTCTTTAAAGTAAGGGCTGATTATCAGCTGTGATATTCAGCATTTTTTACGATCATTAAAATCTTTATTTTTTCTATCCGATTGCAATAAAATAAATAAATTAAAAAATGAGCTACTTTGGCTCTGATGCAGCCGCCTTTCTCTGTCTGTAGTCACCAGTCTGTAGCCTCCCTCAATGTCCCGCCTACAGCGCTATCTGATTGGTTACAAATGCTGTGCTACAGAGGGTCAAAGATGCTCCGATGAGCAAGCAGATATGTTTTTCAACTAGAGCTGCAAAGATTAATCAATTAGTTGTCAACTATTAAATTAATCAGCAACTATTTTGATAAATCAATTAATCGGTTGGAGTTATTCTTTTAAAAAAAAAAAAAGTCAGAATTCTCTGATTCCAGCTTGTTAAATGTGAATATTTTCTGGTTTCTTTACTCCTCTATGACAGTAAACTGAATATCTTTGAGTTGTGGACAAAACAAGACATTTGTGGACGTCATCTTGGGCTTTAGGAAACATTTTCTGACATTTCATAGACCAAACAACTAATCGATTAATTGAGAAAATAAACAACAGATTAATTGACAATGAAAAGAATTGTTATTTGCAGCTCTATTTTGAACACAAGGCAATGAACTTCACAATCCTGTACGCTGAAGTTGTCAGAAACACACAGTGTTCTGCTGGTAACATTTTGCAGTCACAGCACAAAAAAATTTAAAAAATTTAAAAAAGGAAAATAGTGGTTACTGGATGTTCACTTCTATGAGAACTGCAAAGAGAGATGGCGCCTGGATGAGAGATGTGATCCATGACCAGATTATCGCAGTTTATAAAAATGCAGACCTACGATGCAACCCATTCATATGAGCCGTCGCCGTTTGTCACCAGTAGTAGAGTATCCATTCTGCAGTGTAGTTCACACACGTAACTGATAAACCAGAAAATTGTACAGTAATAATCTGCTTAATGATTAAAAAAAGTTTTAGTATCACGTCTGCATTTCAGTCCATACTCGCACGCTCTCTTACAATTACTAATAATCGATATCGGCCCTGAAAAAAACATATCGGTCAACCCCTACTTCTTTGTACAACCAACAGTCCAAAACCGCTAAGTGTTCCATCTACAATGATATAATACTGAGAAAAATGTGCAAATTATTGCATTTGAGAAGCTGAAACCTGCAAAAGCTTCATGTTTGGTTGATGGATGACTGTGTGAGTCATTCACAGCTAAATTTCATATTCTGGTATGGGAAAAAAAACACTAGAAATGCAGGCTACCAGCTAGCATCTCAAACCCCTCTAATTTACAGATAAATTTGATTCTAATCTTTCTTTTAATTTCCTGAACATGGGACTCCTCACTAGGATATGACCGGGACTGGTGTCCTACTCTAAACCTTTTACAAGCTCTGCTGTTTCATATTTCTATATGAAGACAAGCAGGGAAAATTAATTCCTTTGTATACTCTCATCTCATTTCCTGTCCTCGTTACCTGCTCAGGAGGAATGTTCTCTTTGTCGGTAATGAGCTGGATTCATTGCTGTGTGTTTCTATGTCTGTGTGTGTTGTGTCAGAAGATGCAGGCTCCCCTGCTGCGAGTGTATCCAAGTGCAGTGGGATTAATTGGGGTTTGTTTTCTTATCTCGGCCCAACAGCTGTTCCAGAAACTGAAGAATCTGATGAGGCCTTATTCTGTCGAGTTTGAGTCGCCGCTGGAGCTGTCTGCGCAGGGTGAGTCTGAACAAACGCAACCCGAACATGCAGATCACACGGACACACTCGTGCACAGTGATTCACACGTGCACATGACACATCCAGTGTATGTGAAATGACGTGGACACACCCGGATGTTTTGCATCTTGCAACATCTGGAGGAGGAATTAACTCAAAAAAGCTGTTCCCTTATCTAAAAAATATTATTTATTTGAACAGTGTGTAACTTACTGTTTCCTTCTCATCCTGTTCTACTGTACAGTCGCTCACTCTCTCCTCCTCATCCTCCCTATTTGGGTGGTGTTTTGATATGGCGTTTCACATTTTGGTGTGAATATTTTTAATAACTTTTAACGCAATTGCATATAGACTTCACTTCAGTTTGTGAACAACACCCACCACACAGGAGAAAGTAGTCATGTTACTTTGCACTCATCTCCTCCCTAGCTGCATTGTGGGAGTGCAGTAGGGACGTACAGTCCTCTCTACTCAACACAACAGTCAGTATTACAAAAGCCTATTCTCAGTTCCTGGAACAACCCAGACCTCCTCTACTTTAGCCCTTCACTTTCATTAAGTTTTCCACTCTTGATGCCCGTTAGAGGTCCCAACCTCTGCACCCCTGAAGATTTATAATATACACAAAACATAGGCAATAACTGTAACACTAGGGCTGTCCTCGACCAAAGAAATTCTTAGTCTACTAACACTCGTACGACTTTGTCGACTAATCAATTAGTTGATTTAATCGACAGATCAGTAAAACTGAGTTTCTCCACAAAGAATAACACTAAAGCATCACTTTAAATCTTGTGTTTACCAGAGATGTGCTCATAAGTTTCTTGAAAATAAGTCATGAAAAAAGCATAAAAAATTACTTAATCAACTAAAGAAATCTTAGTCGAAACTGTCTACAAATGATCAGCGGTGAAATCGCTCTGCGCTGGCTGTGCCAATGTTTTCCTATGGGGAGAGCAGTGCCGCCCGACTATAGGCGGAAGCGCTACCCGTGGTGCGGTGCATCACTCAAAATTGCCACTGAGCGCTGCCCTCAAAGTTCAAATTATTTCAACGACCTTAATGCCACCTGAATTATGTTTTTATGCTTCCGCGCCGGCTATAGCCGTGTCTGTCCGTCCCATACTCGTGAAAGCGATATCTCAGGAACGCCTGGAGGGAATTGTAATACATCTGGCAGAGACATCCACTTGGACTTTATGATGAACTGATTAGAATTTGGTGGTCAAAGGTCAAGGTCACTGTGACCTCACAAACACGTTTTTTTTGGCCATAACTCAAGTATTCATATGCTAATTATGACAATTTCCCACTAATGTTTAATAGGACAGTGATGACATTTTGGACAGACATGGATGTAAACTGCAACTTGACTGGACTTGACTTGACTCTCTTACACGTATATAAAAAAGTTGCAAAATGTTGATATTCAATGTATTTGCAAATAATTCAGTCAGCTCTTGGAGAATATAATATCCGCTAATAGCATCTCAAGCATGAATCATGTTTTTATCATTTATTATAATGTTTCAGCACTCACGGCTCTTGGTTAAGGTTAGAGCAAAGATGGTGGTCTTGGTATATAGTATGGTATATTCTGGTTCCTTAATGAGTGATTCAACCTTTTTCTTCTGTCTCATCTACCAACCAAGGCAAAGAGATGATTGAGATGTACTTCGACTTCCGCCTCTACCGGCTCTGGAAGACGCGCCAGCACTCCAAACTCTTGGACTATGAGGAATTTTTGTGACGAAGAAACACAGATGATGGGGGCAGCGGAGCCCCCCAGTGCCACGAGGAACCTGTTAAAAACTGATCCAGTGACCGAACCTTGCTCAACTAATAGTGCTCGACCCGTCAACTCAATATAAACCTGCTTTCATCCTGGAGAGGACTGGGAGAGGAGGAAGAAGGACGACAGGCAGGACAAGGAGGATGAAACTAAATGATGCTGTGCCTCCTCAGCTCCTCAGAGTTAAGGATCAAGGACTATCTAAAAAGGGCCAAAAAAATACTTTAAAAAATGAGGAAAAAGGTAACTGGACTGTCCACGTCTTTGTCACGGACTCCCTTTGCCTCTTGAGTTTGAAAGCAAAAGTTCAAATGTGTAAAAAACAAATATCATTTTAGTCACACCTCTGTTGCAAAGAGACACTTTTTGAGGTGGATGTGCTTCAGAAAAAAATCGCTCATTCTGCCATAATGTGGTTCTGTGTTTTGACTGGACCTCTCAGCTGACCCTGGAGACATACATATACATAAATAATCCATAATGTCGGTGTGTATATATCACATGAATATATTAGCATAGCTTTAGTCATGCAAATAATACTCTATATGAGAAATAATGATGCATCATTTATTTTTGATGTGCATTGTTGTGCAGTTTCATATGGAAATACTTTGGAATAACTCAGGTTTTAGCCATGAAGTAATCAATCTGTTTGTCTATTCTATCAAGATATTGTAATCTTCATCGCCATCGCTTGGAATGAATGTATTATCTCTCTAGAAATGTTATCTTCGGTTTGAGGGAATTGAGCTTCATGTTTTGGTAAAGAAAAAAAAAAAAGAAAGAAAAAAAAGTGCTGATTTTGTGTGCGAGTGTGTTTTCCATGTCAAAAAAATGCAGATGTTTTGTGTGTAATTTCTCCATCTGCTCCTCTGTTAAAGCAAAAATAATCACCTTCACCCTCCATTTTCTCTTTCTGTCACACTCACATAAACACAAAGACGGTCTAGCATGATTCATGATGTCAAGAGGGATGTAACAGCCATCCAAGTGCTCCTGCCACTGTACTGTAGTGTAGGAGTTGCCCTATTGATCCCTCCTGCTCTTTTGCAGAAGGTTCAGGCCACTTAGTCGGCCCCTGTCGACGGCGCCAGCTGCTCTCGCTATGTGCCAAACACTCTTGGCTTCTCTTAATGGCAGCCAAACGAGCTTCCGCCACCTCTCCCTTCGCTGGGCTGTGATCCAGTCTGAGGAGGACCGGAGTTCTCTGAATTAAACAGATCTGCCAGGGGTTTAAGCTGTTAACAGCCATCTGCTGCCCCTGCCAGGTGTCAGCTAGTTAAAAGGCCAGAAATATGCACTGAGTGTGTGTCTGTCTGTGTCCGAGACCGTCACTCCACCCGAGTGACCTGAGCTGTCTCACGTAGATTAAAGGGTGGTCAAATGTGGATAGCAGCAGCTGAGTCTACTGCAGGACAGTTCACACAAACAAAGAAAACACTTGGGCTGGGACCAACAGAAATTTAGAGAAATCAATCAATTTGGACGAAATTAGAGGGGCACTCCAAGGATTTTATAAATGAAGGTCAGTTTACCAAACATGACGAATACTACTCAGCCGTTCATATGATGTCTTCTGTGGGGGAAGAGTTCTCAAGTCTGAAAAAAATAACCCTGGCGATGTCATCAGGGTTATTCAGCTTGGGTTTGAGTTGTTTAACATGTCGACGTATCCTCATACGATGGTTCGTATGATATCTTGCAAAAAGTTATTCCTTATTTTTTGTGCATTTTCCCACGAATGTCCAGCAACATGTGACGCAGGTGTCAATTTCTGTTCCAGTCTTTTCAAAATAAACTTCCGTCTTCACAGGAAACAACCTGGTTAGGTTTAGGCAACACAACTACTTAGTTAGGTGTAGGAAAAGATCAACTTGGTTAGGTTTAGGAAAAGATCGACTTGGTTAGGTTTAGGAAAAGATCAACTTGGTTAGGTTTAGGAAAAGATCAACTTGGTTAGGTTTAGGAAAAGATCGACTTAGTTAGGTTTATGAAAATATCGACTTGGTTAGGTTTAGGAAAAGATTGATTTGGTTAGGTATAGGCAACAAAACTACTGAGTTAGGTTTAGGAAAAGATCAACTTAGTTAGGTTTATGAAAATATCAACTTGGTTAGGTTTAGGAAAAGATCATGGTTTGGGTCGAAATAACTCCGGAAGTGGCGTAACCTAATTACGGAAGTTACATGACAAATAAATCAAAGTTGACTTCTGGTTTCACACGTGGTACGAACGTCGGTCTCCTGGGAAAAAGTCCGGTGTTTTTTGACCCACCCATCCACACCGACCTCCTCCTTACGTGGCACTTGTAGCTCTTTATACTTTCTGGTTCACCATTACGTGGATTACATACAAATTGATTTTGTGGATTATATACAAATTACAGTGCATTACTTTTCGTAGGTATAGCTACGAACGGTGTATGAGAACAGCCTGATCATGTAACCTATACTATCAAGTTGTATTGTGTGTGGGTTTTTGGGGCTTGACTTATACTAGGGACTAAAAGTCCCCCAACTTGATGGAAATACTGAGTACTGAATCACTGAGTACCCCTTTAATAATACATTAATTTGCTTTATGTAACAACATCTAAACTGGGACAGTGACATTCCAAAAGCGCAAAAAAAGTCTCAATACTGCAGCTTCAGTTTACCATGTGATTTCTCATGTTGACATGTTTCCCCAAAAGGCTATGATGAAGGCAGATTTGCTTAAATGCATCATCCTAAGACAGTGGTTCCCAACCCTTTTCTATCACTGAGTAAACTAACGACCCCTAACTAACTGACATTTTATGGGTATTTCATATTATATTCAATGCATAACAATAACGGTACAGAACTGATTGATTATACTGAACTGTACAATTGACCCAAATAGTGAACGCAATAGAAAGTTTGTGTAAAACAAGTGATTTGGATGAATTTTGAGCAGATTATTTCCAGTGAATATTGCATCATCATTGCATTTTTAACAATCATACATCCATAATAGGCCTTTCTTCCCCCATACACTTGGTCATTGTTCTATTAGCTCTTCGGTTGCTTTAAAGGCGTACTTTTCTAATTTTTAAATTTATATATTACATAATAATCCAAACTTAAAAAAAATACCAATTTCATTTAGTTTTCATCACAGAATTGAATGAAATGCTGAGATACTGTATAGGCCAACCATATTTTTAAAAAGTTGTCTCACACCCCATAAAATCAAGAAGGCCTCGTGACCCCCCCGTGAAGCTTTGGCGACCCCTAGTGGGGGTCGGGTGCCCCAGGTTGGGAACCAGTGCGCTAAGAAATAAGCTGAAGTTTTGTGCTTCTAGAGTGTTGCAATCCCAGTTTTTACGGGTTTGTACTTTTCAAAATGCTGACATTTCAGCTGTAATTTTACGAATGTGGCAGCGATCCAAGGAGACATTGCCAGGTCACGCCACGGCTCTCTGATCACAGAGTTGTCCCACAATGACTACGGCCTCTGAATGTCAGCGAAACACTCTGCCAAGTGTGATTTTAAACCAGTCATTGAGTGGTCACGTAGGTGATTGGCGTGCAGAAAGTTTATAGAGTGCATGAGGAAAAAGATTTTAGCTATTTAATAGATTTCAGTGGTTCCAGCCCTCCATAACACACACACACACAAACACACAGGCAAAGATACTCTACATCTGCGTATGGTAAATACTTTTCCATTTGTCATTATTTGTGTGGATGTGTTAATATTTGGGAGCATTATATGCCGGCTTTTTGTTGTGTTAAAGTCAACCAGTCTCACTGGAGTGCTCTCTATCTCTGTACTAGCAGAACTCTGGATTTTTATTTGCTTTTGCCCTCTCTCTGACATTGCAGTGCTGGCCTACAGTTAGTCTGGCACAGACAAGTGCTCTCTCAGCCTGAGTCACGCAGTACATGTTTCCACTCCAGATTTAAAATCCAACACTTAGCCAACCTGTCACATCATTGAGCCATTTTAATTCCAGCAGAAGCACTAAGCTGCCAAATTCTCAAAGATGTTGCCCTCAACAGCTGCTCGGTATAATGGAATATGTTTTTATGAACTGTACACACCCCGGTATGATTTTCAGATGAGAAACATGGACTCTGGTTAATTTAAAGCAAAAGCAGCGATATGATGGATTCAATTCACAAAGTGTTTTTCTTATGCCGTAGAACACATCCGTAAAAAACAATCTCATATCCAGTCTATAAACAACTTACTGGTAATTAATCTTCTGTTTCAATTTATTGGGCTGAACTGACCGTGATGTGAAGAGCACTCTGACTCAGGAGTTTGAGAGAGCTTTCCTGTTTTCTTCTTCAGCAAAAAAAACAAAAAAAAAACAATTTACCGGAAATCTAATTAAAGATGCAAATGTGTCTACTTGTCTCTCTCAGTCTGTGTTGTATTATTTGCCTTTTCATTTCAAGAAGGTGCAAAGTCTCTGAATCTGACCCAGGGCTGGGCGATAATTCAATATGATAATTTATCGTCTTTCAATGGACTCGTATCGTGATGAAATGATATATCAAGATATCGTGATACGCAATGACGTCGTCTGAATTGATATTAACTCAAATTTCTCAGAAAATCGGATCAAACTCAGATAAATCAAACTATTGTCTTAATCTGATTACTTTGTATTTGTGTGGAAATATAATTTTTTTTCTCTATAGGTCATAATGAAGAGAGAAACAGTCTATCATGTATTAAAGAGGTGGTTTAACACATACATTCCTTTCCGTGTAGAATAAAACTCTTAGTTCAGCTTCCGTGCCAGAAAATAATTTGAAAGAACAGAAAGAAAGATCCAGTATGTAGACAAAAACAACACACATTTTTAATTATTTGGTCTGAGGTGCAACTTAGTATGCAAACATGCAGATAAGGCAGTCCTGATACACAGAAAGTAGTTTTAAGGTACCTTATCTCCCTGTCCCAGAAACGCCTCGATCCCTAATCTCCATGCACTTGCCTTTCACGCACTCTGCCTTGGGTACACCGCTCTTCCAACCTCCTTCTCTCTTTCTCTTTTCTCCACTTGAATTAGAATTAGCATCGAGTTTGATGTGCAAATCACAGTTTGTAAACATCACAGACAGTCTATTAATATTCAACTGCAATCCATCCAGCACAGTCCACAGATTGTTGAGAGGCTTTAAATCCACTTCTTTCTCTACGTACGCCAACACCAACATGACTTTACAAAACTTCTCTTTCACTTCTCTCTTGTATGTAGCAGACACAAACATGAGGCTATTTTGACAGAGAAAAAAAGTTGAGTGAAAATACATAGTGTAAAGAGACAAGAGTAGGACTTTGTTAACGCAGAGAGCTTATGGAAGGGAGCATCCCACAGCGGGAGGAGTGCTCAAAGACGCTGTTATCAGTCTGAGTCTTTCAAGGTCAAAAAGCATCTCTGCACTGCACCTCCTGAGGCCACAAACTGTAGAGTGCATCAAGAGGCTGTGCCTGGTTTAACATTGATGAATATGGTAATAGGACACATCTGGTAACCTAGGATGTGTGTTTTTTATGTTATAAAAATGATCTGCTTTAACCAGCGGTGGAGGAAGTATTCAGATCCTTTACTTAAGTAGAAGTATTTTTACTTAAAGGTCTTATTGATAACATTTTTATGTAGATGAATATTTAAAAAAAAAAAAAAAAAACACATCTACAGAGCCTTTAAAAAGTTGCCAAATAAAAGTATGGCTTTTCCGTAACTGACAAGTAGAAAGAGGGGAAAAAAGGGAAATTTCATGGAGCTGAGTATTTAGATAATACATTTGATATTTTTCATCACTCTGACACACCAATCTCAGCACAGAAGAGAGTGACGATAATAAACTTCCTCCGCAAAAACCCAGAGAGAGTCACACACCAGCTATTATGTGGACTCTACTGGCAGCCATTCAACACCAAAATCATGTTCAACCACACTACGGGGGTTATTATACTACTGAAGATGCATAAACCTTAACACAACAATCTACTTGATATGCAGCAGCAGCAGGCTGAGACACATCAGCTAAGTAACAGAATTATTATCTGAGATTAAAATCACAAAACAAATCACGGTTTGGAGCAGACAATCTCTTCTTATGAAATGCTATATATGTAGTGTGATAGCAATAGGTGACCACATGAATGGGTGCAGCTCAGTATAGCGGCAGCAAATATTATATACAATGCTTTTGAATTAAATATTTCTCCAATGCTCAGCCAAATACAAGGAGTGTAAAGAAAGAGTGAATTGACCACCTTATAGTGACAGTGGCCATGTTGTGTTTCCCCATCGGGCATGTGTAGGCGACTAGATCCTCGCAATCAAAGGCAACAGCCAAGGTTTGCATGAAACCAATTCAGCACATAATAACACTCAACAACACTCAAACAATAATGAAAATCAAATATGAACTTCTTCACAATGTAAATCAACAACATGAAAGCACCATATGCCAAACAACAAGCATAACAATAACTAGCTGAGCCAAGAAAAGAAAGACAGAATTATCAGAAAGCAGAAATTATCAACCAGCAGACACAAGACACAGCGACATAAGCAGATATAGTAGAGCAGGAGCTATCAGTCAGCACTGATATATCAAACACACAAACAACAATCTCAGATGTTAGTAAAAGCAGCAAGGACTTACCTTTGGTGGAGTAAGTTGTGGTTACTGTCATCTCAGCACAGTTAGGTCTTTGGCATGTGTTGCCCTGTTGTCCACAGCAGTACTGGAGACTCCACATGGGGCTTCAAAGACACAAACATGCCAAGACATAAGAAGACAGACAACAACACTCAAACAATAATGGAAATCAAATATGAATATTAGCTTAATATTTCTTCACAATGTAAAGTAGCAACATGAAAGCATAAATAATACAAAAAAATAGCTCAGCTAAGAAAAGAAAGATTAATCAATGACAGGTGCACGATAGATAGATAGATAGATATTTTCATCTTTTTAATACTGTCAGTAAGATGACATTAGATACGCCAATTAATCTAAATCAGGCTCATTATGTACCATAGGCTACTGTATATCAGCCCTGTCATTATTAACTAAACAACCATCAGAAAGGGATTCAATATCTTCCAAAACTTTTAACATTTCCCTACAAATTGATTATATTTTTTATTAAAAGATTATTTTGTTGTCACTCTCCAGCTCACTTACCTTCATTCTAACCACTCTTACTTAACGTTACGCTTAACTTCATTTTATTTCCTTATTTTAAGCTAATTCTATTACTAAACTTAATATATTTTTTCTCTTTTATTATTTTATTTTCTATTTATTTACTTTTTTATTATTTTATTTTATTTGATTTATTTTTCTTTTCTTTTCTTTCGTTTGACCAAGACCATATTAGCTTAATATTTCTTCACAATGTAAATCATCAACATGAAAGCATCATATGCCAAACAACAAGCACAATAAAAAAAAAATAGCTGGGCCAATCCAAGAAAAACAAAACAAAACATCATCTCAGATGTTAGTAAAAGCAGCAAGGACTCAATTTGGACTTACCTTGGAGAAGTACGTTGTGGTTCCTGTCATCTCGTCCTGGTCTCAAGCTGTCCACGGCAGGACTGTGGATGGATACATGGATGGAAGGATGGACATTGTAACATAAAAACTAAAATATAAACAATAGGCTACTTACAACTGTTAGTAAAAGCAGCAAGGACTTACCTTGGTGAAGTAAGTTGTGGTTCCTGTCATCTCAGCACAGTTAACTCTTTGGCATGTGTTGTCCTGGTCTCATATATGGTCTTGGATGGATGGATGGATGGATAGACAACATAAGCATAGCATAGCAACATAAAAAGCGAAAAATATATACAAAAGGCTACTTATTAGAAAGCAGAAATTATCAACCAGCAGAAACAAGACACAATCACATAAGCAGATTGGTAGAAAAGTCAGCCAGCACTGACCTGACATATCAAACACATCAAGACATAAGAAGATGGACAACAGCACTCAAACAATAAAATGGAAATCAAATATGAACATTAGCTTGATATTTCTTCACAATGTAAATCAGCAACATGAAAGCATCATATGCCAAACAACAAGCATAACAATAATTATCTGAGCCAATCCAAGAAAATAGATAGATAGATAGATAGATAGATAGATAGGCCAGGCTGTGTTCACATTGTTATACAAGAGAGTTGGAGACAGAATCTCACTTCTTGCTGTGCTGTGAGAAATATAAGGATGTGATAGATGTTTTCTTTGAAAAAATAAACAACATATGTCCTGAGTTCATCCATCTCCCCGATCCGTACTTATGTGGGGAGAAAAATCAATGTGCAATATTAGCTGCAAAATATGTTGACTGTTGCCATACAATAAGAGGTGCTACAAGCTCTGAACATGTTTCTGATTAACTACATCTGTAAAGAATGTATATTTAAAATGTATTTGGTAGATTGTGATTATTTTGTGATTATTTTGTGATTATTTCTTGTGATTGTGATTATTTCTTGTGATTGTGATTATTTTGTGATTATTTCTTGTGAAATGTAATTATTCATTAATATGTAATTTCGCTTTGGCAATAATGTAACCTGAACATTCATGCCAATAAAGCTTATTTGAATTAGATAGATAGATAGATAGATAGATAGATAGATAGATAGATATTGCAACATAAAAAACAAAACTATATACAATAGGCTACTTATCAGAAAGCAGAAATGATCAACCAGTAGACACAAGACACAGTCAAATAAGCAGCAGATTCAGCCAGCAGTGATATATCAAAACACACAAACAACAACTGAATAGAGCCAAAACATCAATCTCAGATGTTAGTAAAAGCAGCAAGGTCTACCTTTGGTGAAGTAAGTTGTGGTTCCTGTCATGTCAGCACAGTTAAAAGGTCTTTAGCATGTGTTTTCCTGTTGTCCACAGCAGGACTGGAGTCTCCACATGGGGCTTCAAATGGCCGTCAAGTGATCCAGAATGACGCAGCAATAACACAATGTAGCTGTTGCTCACAACTTGTTAATATACTACATATAGACTATAACGGAGCAGTGTTATTAGCAGCAGTACTGTTTCCAGCAGCACGACGTTACAGCAACAGAAGACACGAGGAAGTTTGAACCTCCCGCCTGATTACGACAGGTGCGTCAGGTGTGCGGCAGCTGGTGGACTATAGTGTGCAGTCAGTGTGAGTGAATCACCTGCACTGATGATGGAAGAAGTATTCAGATCATTGACTGCAGTAAAAGTAGCAACACTATGGTGTAAAAAAAATACTCTGATACAAGTAAAAGCCATAAAAAGTAAGCCTACAAAAGTATTGTCATCAAAATATACTTAAAGTAGGCCTACCAAAGGCAAGGCAAGGCAGCTTTATTTGTAGTATAGCACATTTCAGCAACAGGGCAATTCAAAGTGCTTTACATAAACATTCAAGAACATTGCGACAAAGTGCAAAAGAACATTAAGACATAATTAAAACAGTTATAAAAACATAAAAACATTAAAGATTAGAAAATAAAAACAAGCTAAAAATAAAAGCTAGGATAGAAGCTAAAATAGAATATAACACACAAGAGTAAAAGCTCTAGTGCAGTATAAGATCATTATCTGGTTTAATAGAAGGCAGCAGCAGCAGCAAACAGGACAGTTTGAAGCTTTGATTTAAAATAACTCAGAGTTGGAGTTGGTCCTGCAGGTTTCTTGGAGCTTGTTCCAAATATTTGGTGCATAAAAACTGAAAGCTGCTTCTGCATGTTTAGTTCTGACTCTGGGGACACTAAGCAGACCTGATCCAGATGACCTGAGAGGTCTGGATGGTCCATAACATAGCAGAAGATCAGAAATGTATTTTGGCCCTAAACCATTTAGTGCTTTGTAAACCAGCAGGAGTATTTAGAAATCCATTCTCTGAGAGACAGGGAGCCAGTGTAGAGACCTCAGAACTGGACTGATATGATCCACTTTCTTGGTCTTAGTGAGGACTCTGCGAGACAGGGTTGAGTTTATTTATTTAACTGCTTCACATACTGTTGTGTTTAATCCATAAAAATGCATCGTATTTTTCTGAATAAGGAATTACAGCTGTCAAATATATGTAGTGCAGTAAAAAGTGCAATATTTTCCTCTGAAATGTAGTGAAGTAAAAGTAAAGTCGCATAAAGTGGAAATAAAAGCACAAGTACCTGAAAATTGTACTGCACTTGAGTAACTGTACTTATTTAGTCTATTTGCGTCGCCAGGGAAGTGAAGTTTGTGTGAAATAAGGCAGGCAACAATCAATTTCATTTCATTCAGTTTATTTTTATATAGCGTCAAATCATAACAGAAGTTATCTCAAAATGCTTTTCATATAGAGCAGGCCAAGACCGTATACTCTATAATCTAGAGACCCAATAAGAGATCCCCCATGAGCATGCAATCATAACATACACCAGCCTTTGTATTCCGTGTATAAAACACCACATGATCTGAATTCAAACATGGATTATTTGACATTTGGGCAGATTTAAAGGGCACTACACTCACTGTACACAAGTCAAGCACTGGGGCTTTTCACTCCAGTCCATAATAATCAAGATTGTGTACCATATCACATCCTCATATTCCAGTGGATTACATTTGGATTAGTATAAGATTTTGGCAAACTGGCTAAAGAATTTCCCATCTGCTAACAATATGTTCAGTATTTGAGATAGTATATCTGCCTTATGTAATTTTGCGACTGAGCTTTGTGTGAGTCATTCCTCCACTTCTGTTTTCACTTTTTGAAAAGGTGTAATCATCTTTGTCCAGTATCAATTTTTCATCTTTTTAATACTGTCAGTAAGATGACATTAGACATACCTATTAATCTAAATCAGTCACATTATGTACTATAGGCTACTGTATATCAGCCCTGTCATCATTAATCAAACAACCATCAGAAAGGGATTCAATATCTTCCAAAACGTTTAACATTTCCATACAAATTGATTGTCCTAGACTTTACATTATATTTTTAATAATAAGATTATTTAGTTGTCTCTCTCCAGCTCACTTACCTTAATTCCAACCAATACTATTGTCTTTACTATTTTACTCTAACTTAATGTTACTCTTAACTTCATTTTATTTCCTTTTTTTTAAAGCTAAATCTATTATTAAATCTAATATATTTTTTCTCTTTTATTATTTTATTTTATTTTATATTTATTTACTTTTTTATTATTTTATTTTATTTATTTATTTATTTTCTTTCGTGTGACCAAGACCAACAGGTCTATTATTTTATTTCACTGATATGATTACCTTTGCCATGTCTGCAAAAAAAATCTAGACATGAAAAAGATTATTTTGTGAAATGACTTTAGACTTTAAAAAACAGCACATGTGTTGATCTCTCTTTCCTTTAGAAATACTACATTAACAAAATACTTTATTATTCAAATGTGAAGTGAACAAAGTCTGACTAAGATGGTGCTTCACATTGTTAATTTCTAATCAGCAGCCACTTCCAGACTGAGATTATTTCTGCAAAGATGCATTTTTAATTTTCATGAGTGATGTCAAGTGCCTCATTTGACTTCTTTCTCACTTTAAAGGCTTTTTGTAGCATAATTCACAGTCCTTTAATATTTCCAAGTGCAGCATTGGAAGCAAGTTCATTTAGTTTCGCTCTGCTACTAATTGAAAGGTTCTTTTGTTTTTTATTCTACTTTTTTTAACTCCTTAAACTTTTAATGTTATGATCTTTCTTTTTGGAAGCCAGATTGCAGCCAGTTTTAATTGGGCATATTTAGCTGAAGCAGGGAAAAGATGGGTGGGGGGTAATGGAAGAAATGGTTACCACTGAACTTACACATCTCACCTGCAGAAGTAGGTCTAAGCGTGCAGTTTTACAGAGCGCTGAGCAAGCCTTTTGTTGTTATTGTTCGAGTGCATTTTTGTTCTTTTCTTACCTCTGGCAGCCTGCAGCAGGTAAACAATTAACTGAGCATGAAGAGTGAAGGCTCTGATTCTGTCACAATCAGCACTTCACGTTTGCTGATGTGGGGTTTTAGGCTCTCTTATGTATCCCAACGAGGGGCATATAACGCCACAGTTCAAGACCCGATATGGCCTCTGAACTGCATTTACACCGCGTCTTATATGTCGACATTGTTCTGCAGTGATGGCTTCGGCCCCAGAGATTTTTTTTTTATGCTGATGTTTTGAGGTTCATGGCTATATGTAGAATGGCTGATTTGAGCATATTTTTTATACTAAATGCAGTACCTGCGAGGGTTTCTGGACAATATTTGTCATTGTTTTCTGTTGTTAATTGATTTCCAATAACAAATATACACATACATTTGCATAAAGCAAGCACATTTGCCCATGTTGATAAGAGTATTAAATACTTGACAAATCTCCCTTTAAGGTACATTTTGAACAGATAAAAAAATATGCGATTAATCGCGATTAATTATGGACAATCATGCGATTAATCATGATTAAATATTTTAATCAATGACAGCCCGAATAAATAATTAGCCATAATAATATATAAACTAACTGGAAATCTTGTAAAATGCCCCAATTAATCTGTGCAGTTTGAATGCATATGTTTAAATGCATTCAATTTAAAAGTAGTTGGAAGAATATGGCAGATTTGCTGTCGTCATATACAAGAAAGGAACAAAATGTGATATTCAGGCTCTCAAGAGTATCCTACAGCTTCTCAGATGTTATGGTGCACAGCACACACTAGTGGTGTATTACTGGAACTGTTAACACAAAGCTCAAAAACATTGCAGAAAGGCAATAATATTTTATTCAAAGATGAACAAGATACAGTATGTATAGAATAACTAATTTTAAGGTCCCGTTTTGTTGTCGAGGACCTCTCATGCTATGACAATACAGTGGTATGTGTTCAGTATGTTGGCATGCATTTAGGGGGAAAAGAGCCCCCAAAGCTCTCAATGAAATAAATGTACACTACAGAATGCAAAACCATGTGAACAATTAAAGGTTAACCACTTAGCCTGGCCCTTCTGACAAGAATGGGGCAAAGACTGTATTGAAAGAAACTACAAGTTTAAATATTGTACGTATAAAATATTTATCTTACAGCTGTTCTGTGGCTTGCACTGTCACCCTGCAGTCAGACCTAAACTGTCCTTCAGTTCATTGTGGTTGGTCACAGAGGGCAAAATATTCACACCAAAGGGGAAGTTTTCCTCAAGGTAGAAATCTTAGATAACAATCGCAACCTATGTCAGAATGTAGAATCTCTCATAAATGTGTGGAAAGCAAATGAGGTAACATTTCACAGTAAATTCAAGCATTTCTGTAATTAACCCTCTGAGACCTGTAGGAATCGCAGGGCAACCCCGACCGACTTTACTGTCTTTCTAGCAGGTTGGTGAGGGAAAAAAACTGGCATGGCCATTTTCAAAGGGGTCCCTTGACCTCTGACCTCAAGATATGTGAAAGAAAATGAGTTCTATGGGTACCCACGAGTCTTTGCTTTACAGACATGCCCACTTTATGATAATCACATGCAGTTTTGGGCAAAAACTATGCCGTTTTTTGTAGTACAAAAGTGTTATTTTTGCCTATTCTAAAATGGTGTATTTAAATATTTCTGCATACTGGAGTCCTAAACAGTCTTGGAATTGCATAAATTGGGTATCACTGTTAAGCTGAGACTCTTGTGGATCCAATGAGCCCAATTGTATTTATGTGTGATGATGTTAGTCCCCATAGTATCCGTTTCATTGTAGTGAAACCATTTTTTGAAATTTGACCTCACTGTATAAAATAACCTGTTGTGACCTCTAGGATAATCACAGCCTCATGAAACTTTACAGCCACAAACTACAGGCCTAGGGCATTCAGAGGATGGATGGCTTTCCTAGGTAGATTGACAATAAGGGGGTTTCTGAGCAGTTTCCAGAACAGAAGTGCTCGCCATCTAATTAAGGAAAAATGCATTCTTGCAGAAATCTGAAAATGTCAAACGTTTTTGATCCCAAATCACAGCATGGCTTTTTCTATGGTGTTCCTCAAGGTCTCGGTATCTTAATGTGGTATTTTGGAGGGATTATTGGTAAAAACAATGGTTAAATTTAGCAACCAACAAATGGTATCAACCCAAAAATTGCTGCAGCAACTTATGAGACATAATCATAATGTTCTAAACCCTAATACACTCTCACAATTTATTTTAAATAATTAATTATTGATTAATTCATGTTTATTTCTAATTTATGACTAGAACAACATGACACAGTGCTGAGCTGCATCCCAAATTAATCTTCAGGTTCCCAGCTTTCAGATGATGTACACCACTTCTATGTGACATATACTGTTGACCTGCTATCTCCCCATAAAAAAGGACAAAAACGGGTCTATTGTGGGTCTCAGAGGGTTAATTCTCTGGCTAAATCATGGGCATTAAAAGATCAATGGCTATCATCATTGAGTTATATCATTTAGAAGTACAGTACAATCATTTTTATGGAAATCTGAAGCCAGAGTGCTTGTCTCTATACTGTAAGGAGCACTACATAATTACATCTTTCTGGAAAAGACATTGGGTAAGCAAAAATAAATTAGAATCAGTCAACCACATACAGCCCTCCTCATCCAATCTGCCAGCGCGTACCACTGCACCATACAGAGAAAGACACATCATATATGCATAGTACTAGTCTTAGAAAACAGACAGTTCAGAGTGACATGCAAGTTAAAAAAACAAAAGTCCCTTTCTCATACATTCAACACATTAGTGCTGACATAATTAGTGTGGAAGCATTAAATGTTATAATTAATATTGTGTCAATATTCTATGTTGGAGACACATCAAACGCCTGTATCTATACTTACACTAACATATTTGAGAAAACAAATGGAAGGTCAACAAAAGGAACAAAAATGCTAATTTAGATGATAATTAAAATGCTAGGTCATCTAACTTTGGGATCATCTAAAGTGAAACACAACAATACATAAAAACTTTAAAATTCATTGGAAATATTTGCAGAGTGGCCTACTCCTCCGATCAAAGATGACAACGTTTTTTTTGAACACATCTACAGATATGTCATGCATAGATTTGTACAAAAATTCTGCAGCTGCACTATGCTTCCATCTCCAATCTTACCAGCTCTACGAGTTCAATGAAGAACAAAATAGTTTAAAGGTTTGTTTTTGTTAAGTAACGGTACTATACTTTACAAACTTAGACATTTTTGGTGTCCTGGAAATGTGCGTTTTTAAAATAACACCATTAATTCGTACAATACAAAACAAATAAAACGAGAACATTCACAATTTTTAACATGAGGTCATTTTTTTTTTCGGTCTAGGTACAAACATCCACTTTGAGAAGTGAAACAAATACATGATGCAGTTGAAACAAGTGAAACTCTGTTCCACCGGTATCACAACACACAACTTTGTTTGTCCAAATAATTGGAGAGAACTGATTTGCAGTTTAAACAATAAAAAATTGAACTATGCAGACAGTAATTTTGCACCAACACATTCGGTTTTTCTCATATACATTTGGTAGATCAGTACCTTGGTTACTCAATTTGTTGTAGCTCTATGATTTTAAAAAATAGAAATAGCAAACACCAAAAAAATCATATCAATGTTCACTTCAATTTTTTTCTATGCTATCTTGTATGGAGTAATGACTGATTGTTCACAAAGCACTATATCATTAAAGCTTTCTATTGATTGTAGTAAATGGGAGCCTTCATAAGGGCCAGTGATAAGACAAAAAATTGCAAGTGAGCGTGCAAATGTTCATAAATAGCTTATAGAGTGTTTGCATTGGGAATGTAAACACATGCATTCAATGAAGTAAACATTTTTTCACTCCCCTTTTTTTATAATTTTGGGAAAACTGTACACCATAAAATATGTTACAAAACTGGGCACTGCTACTCTGCAGCAGAGTGGACCAGACAATCATTGTCAAAGAAACCTGCTCTACTGAAGAGCGTGTCGAGGTGATGGCGAAGACGACCATCCCTCCCCGTAAACCATCGCCATCGCTGCCCTGTTCCCCTGCGTACCTGAAAGAATTGTCAAGTAAAGACGAGGAGAAACACAAAAGTGGCTATAGACTACGATTAAAACACGAAACTGTACAGTTGAAGCCTGAGACGAGGCATGCCAGGACTATAAACGCATGCAGGATAAGAGGAGGAGAAGTGGGTTGGGCGATAAAAGCTGAAGACAGGTTCATGGTTCTCTTCTCGTGGGACAGTCTCAAGGAATCACAACCCCAAACTGAGCCTTTTTAGGAATGGGATAAAAGCTTTCAAATTGTTCTTTATTTCTCTTTTTTTTCTGCGTCCACCTCCCCAGGAAATGTACACAGGCGTAGGCTGCCGGTATAAAACTGTGAGTAAAGGGGTGTTGTGCTGTGTGGTTACAGGCAGGCAGATACCAGCGTGCATAATGAACCCTCTGCATCAGGAAAGAGCCTCGTCCTCTCCCACGTAGGGCAGGTCCATGCTCCTCATGCCATCACCGCTCTCCTGTTTCCTAAGTAACACACCAGAGACGCAGCATTAGATATAACATATAACGTCAATCCTATATCACTGAGCAAGAGAAAGGTACTGTTAAGCTATGTTTAGGAACTGAAACCCACCATTTATTTGTTACATAATGCGAGGCAGCGAGCACTGAGGAAATGCTGTCAGGCAAGTTTACATATCATACACAAGGGGAAACTCAAGAAAATAAAGAAAAGGGAAAAAACGGGGGCGTTATATCAAAGAAGTTAATCATTTATGTCAAGGAGAGACACAAAGAACTATTCATTTACATTCAGTGCGGAGAGTGGTGCTTCATGCAAAGGAATGAGCAACAACTTATCAAGATAAATGGATGCTCTGGGCTCATGATGAATGCTACTTAAAATGCTACTTTTGTTTTCACAGTGTCAGACAGGCATTGATTCAATTTTTGGAAGTTATTTATAAGTGTGGCACTATTATATTTAGCTGCATAATTACTAGGGCTGTCAAAGTGAGCGCGATAATAACGCCTTAACGAAAATTTGTTTTAACGCCACTAATTTATGTAATGCGTCAACGCAATTGATCTTTCGGATGTTGTAGCGGGCTCAGTTTAAAAGCTAGTTTTAAAGCTAGAGTGAAGATACTGGCATCATATGAAACAAGAAAACCTTGTTGCGAAGGAGGTTAAATAACGCTATGAACTTATGCTAAATTTCAGTGGAAAAACTGACCATTTTCAAAGGGTTCCCTTGACCTCTGACCTCAAGATATGTGAATGAAAATGGGTTCTCTGGGTACCCACGAGTCTCCCCTTTACAGACATGCCCACTTTATGATAATCATATGCAGTTTGGGGCAAACATAGTGAAGTCAGTACACTGACACACTGACAACTGTTGTTGCTTGTTGGGTTTGAGTGTGCCATGTTATGGTTTGAGCATATTTTTTATGCTAAATGCAGTACCTGTGAGGATTTCTGGACAATATCTGTCATTGTTTTGTGTTGTTGATTGATTTCCAAAAATAAATATATATGTTTGCATAAAGCAGCATATTTGCCCACTCTCATGTTGATATGAGTATTAAATACTTAACAAATCTCCCTTTAAGATACATTTTGAACAGATACAAAATGTGCGATTAATTTGCGATTAATCGCGATTACTCATGGACAATCATGTGATAAATCACTATTAAATATTTTAATCGGTTGACAGCCCTAGTATGCATTCAATTATAGTTCTTAGAAAGAAAGAAAATTGCAATTAGTGCATCTCAAGCTTTAACTATTTAAATAACTTCAATTGATATAATTTGTTATATAGTAAAATGGGATTTTCTACGCTACACACCACATGCTTCACCAAAAGCACCCTCAGACATGAAATATACAGTAAATCATCTTGCAGGTATTATAGCCCATTTCATAGTTATAAATGTAAACATTCCAAATGTGTCCAAGTTTATTTCCTGTTGCAGTGTATGGCTTCGTTCGAAATCACATACTATGCACTACATACCCAATATGTGTACCATCGTTCAACATACTTCTGTGTGAATAAACCGTAGTATGTATCTTTTCGGACGCGCTGAACTGTAAGTTACATCGTCACTTCCTGAGAGCCTCATTGGAGGTTGGAGACGCGTAACCATGGTAACCCGTACCAACCTCATGTGACCAGGGCCGGCTTAAGGCATAGGCCATATAGGCAGTCGAATAGGGCGCAACCTTCTGGGCGGCGCTGGTCGCCCTCTAAAAAAAATATATATATACAGTATATATATATATATTAAATGGCAGAAAGAAAGAAAGAAAGAAATACACTTTTTTTTTACCCCTGTAACTCTCTTTCTCACACTTCTTCATCTGCCCGGCCGCACTTATTTGTTGATAAAAGTGTAAATTGTGGTGAAACTGACTAAACGCTTTTAAGCCAACAATATCAGGGACCAATTGTTTATTTATATTATAGTAAATACAGTTATTTATGAATAAAAATCTTAATTTTGGTCTTAAAACCATTGTGATGTCTGTTAATAAAAGAAAGGGGGGGCCAACAAAAGGGCTAGAGCCAGCCCTGCATGTGACCAATACGACGATATGTGAGAATCAAAGTCAGATCTAATTTAAAATATATGTTACACCTAGCAAAGTGAATTCTTATATCTTACAGTTAAATCGAAGCGTTATTGACGTTAGAGAGCTGTCCAGTCTTTTATGAACGTTGTCGTCACCGTATTGCATTGTGGGGGATATTTCTACCACCGTAGTGTCCAGCATTTGCATACTAATATTTCACCGGAAACGGTGTGCAATTTGCGTACTAGTGGTTTCATACTAAGGTTTCGGACACAGTAAAAAAACTCACATACTGTACTAAATAGCATATTAGTATGGAATTTCGGACGCAACCCATATGAATGACATCAACTGACAGGAAGTAAACATGGACCAAAGCGGTCGTCTAGCAATGCAATTCCGTTGAAACAGCCTATAGAGTCGAGAGCACAGCACAACATTCCCGAAGATGGCTTGTCCAAACACCCTGAAACTAGCACAGGCTAGTTTACACACTCGAGAGTATTTGACCTTTTAAAGCCATATTGAGAAATACAGCCGCTTATATCATGCCAGGGGTCTTAAAGTATACTATCTAGACTACCACTTAAACAGCACTACAGCAGGCAGGAGTTGTCCTAAAGTTATTTACCTTCTTCGGTTACAATGAATGTAGCAGTACCTCACATTGCCTGCTCTGCCTTTCCTGCAGGGCAGGAGGGGGGAGAAGAGAAATAATAACAGGATACTTGACAAACTACTTGACCAACATTAGCTGACTATACTGTATGCAAGTAATGAGGACCCAGCAGGACTAAGTGGGAATATGGTAGTGACAGCACACTGCTACGAGTACTTTGACTCATAATGTTACTGCAAAGAGACAGAGTTTAGAGCCTGTAGTGTGTCTGTAAACAATCCTTACGTGAGCGTTTGCCCCGAAGCACACAAACTGTTGCGGTCCTCTTTACGGCCCCAATCAAAGGGGTTCCCAAAGGAGCGCTTCCTCAGCATAGTTCTCACCAGGATCTGAAAAAAGAATTGTTAACAATAATACACGAATCCATGAATTATGCTCAGAAGTGTCAAGAAGAAAAGCTTCACTTTCATTCTAAACAATGTTCTGTTGTAAAACAATGGTGGGGTTATGGTAACATTAACACTAAACTTCATAATAAGCATCTTTTTATTCACTAGACGCTATAGTCTTATCATCCTACAGAATAACAGACAGCACTCAACATAAACCATCTAGAAATGACATTTGCACGTAATGTCGCTGCACAGCAGAGATCATTGTGCCGCGACAATAGGGTCGTTTGAGATGAACTGCGCCTCGTCCTGGAAAGTGGACGAGATCAGGCGCCAGCAGCAGGGGGGCGGTGACAAAAAGCTGCAGTTATGTCGGACAGTTTCCAGCAGCCTTCAAAGAATTTACAGGAAGTCATAGAAATAGTTACATCCTGTTAGATCCGATCTGTAGGCTACTTGTAGACCACATTAGGATTTATTTATATTTGTTCGTAAATATATATACGTGTATATACTGTATATACACGTATATATATTGTATGTATATATATATATATATATGTGTGGAAATGTGCGTGTATCTGGTATTGTATTTAGGGCTGTCAATCAATCAAAATATTGAATTGTGATTAATCGCATGATTGTCCATAGTTAATTGCAAATTAATTGCACATTTTTCATCTGTTCAGAATGTACTTAATATTTAATACTCTTATCAACATTGGCACTTATGCTTGCTTTATGCAAATGTATGTATATATTTATTACTGGAAACCAGTTAATAACACAAAACAATGACAAATATTGTCCAGAAACCCTCACAGGTACTGCAATTAGCATAACAAATTTGCTCAAATCATAACATGGCAAACTGCAGCCCAACAGGCAACAACAGCTGTCAGTGTGTCAGTGTGCTGACTTGACTATGACTTGCCCCAAACTGCATGTGATTATCATAAAGTGGGCATATTTAGCATAACTTTGGAGCGTTGTTCAGCCTCCTTCGCGACAAGCTGCTATGACATGGTTGGTACCAATGGATTCCTTAGGTTTTTTAGTTTCATGTGATACAAGTAGCTTCACTTTAAAACTAGCTTTAAAAATGAGCCCGCTACAACCTCGAATCGCAAGTTGTGTCAATGCATTAAAAAAAAGAGTGGCATTAAAACTAATTTGTGTTAACGTGTTATTATCACGTTAACTTTGACAGCCCTATGTAAAGTACTTTGTAATTGCTCGTTTTAGATAAGTGCTATATAAATATACCTTTATTATTATTATTATTATTATTATTATTATTATTATTATCAACTACGCAAGATATATTTGTTAACAGACTAAATGTTCATTACACAACATGAGACTAATAGCCTACAATCTAGCATTAAATATGTGGTATAAAATATAAAATATGGTGTTTGTTGTCAAAACTAAGAGCCAATCAGCTCTTTGATCAGGCGACAGGCGGCCGTTTCCCATCATGCACTGGGTCTTGCAGTCGGTGGAGAGCGACTGCGGCCCCTGGCTCTAAAAAAACTGTGGTGATCGATTCTGCGCAGGCCTGGTTCATCTCGAACAAGCCTAATGAACGGCAGCATGACAGCAGATGAATTTGGAGGTCTGATGAATTTTAACTTTGTTCAGACGGTGGTCCAGGTGCGTTCATTATTAATGTTGTGTCTGTCCTTTCAACGTAAGCACTTCACCGTTAGTTAGTAAAGTTCACACAAAAAAATGAAGCGCCGACAGGCTTCAAATTCATCCCAAACATTCATGTCTCTCACAGCATTTGGCATTTACTAATATAACTATAATGAATATAAATCGAAACGACTAAATGAGTCAGCTCTAGCATAAAAAATGCAGAGAGTGCAATCAAGTAGATGGTAATGTTGTAGTGGGGGTGGTGTGATGTGACTGAATATATAGTAAAATAAAAAAAGTAATATAAGAACTAGAAAAAATATCCTTTATACTAATACAAATGTACAGAGAAGTAGCAATTAATTTGCTCCTGAAAAGCCTTCATTCTCAGTTATGTCTCAATAGGTGACATCTGTGAGTTTTCATGCATCTCTCAGGGTAACTAAATTGAAAACAACCTGTACCCACTGGTGATATTTGACTTAATGACACCAGAAGCAAAAACAAATTAGACTTGGGGCATGACTGTGTTGTTCATTAATGTGAGTGAACTCACCACTGTAGCCAGGCTGGGGATGTGTTTAACAGAATTCTCCACCTCCTCCTCTGTCACCTCAATCAGCATACAACAGTTGTCATCCTCCGGAGGAAGGGGCTCAGCACCGTGCCTCGTCACCCATGGGTGCACCTGGACGCAAACATGAGAACAAAGGAGTTCTTTGTGTATTTAATTTCGAAATTCCAAAGACACAATGTCTCTAGAGGCACACAAAGACATATTTTATAGAACAGATGCAAGTGCAAAGTCATTTTAAAGTAGATCAAGTGAAGCTATGCAGGATACAGGTTACAAAAGAAAAAAATTTCATTTTAACATTAGGAGACAGTTTCCTCCAACCACAAAAAGATTGTATTACACCACAGGTATGTATCATTGAGGCATCAGTGTCAGGGCAGCTTTAAAGGGATAGTTTGGGTATTTTGAAGTGGGATTCTATGAGGTACTTATCCATAGTCAGTGTATTACCTACAGTAGATGATGTATATTTAGAATATTTTCACCGGTTTACCTTGCTGTCAGACAGCCCTTTCTGATGGGGGACTGAAGCCGTTTTATCCATCTATGCTCTCGCCAAAGCCACCAGACTGACTCCATTGAAAAAATCTGTAATTTTACCTGGTTTATATGAATTAACCAAAGTCATACAATAACAAGAACAAACTAACCGTTCGAGGCATCGGTAGACCAGTAACTCCTGTGATCTGTGAGGTAAAATTACTGTTTATTATTCAATGGAGTCTGGTTGCTTTGATGAGAGCATAGATAACAGCTTCAGTTCGCCGTCGGAAACATAGACTGTATAGCTGTCTGACGACAAGGTAAACCGGCGAAAATATTCTAAATATAGCATACACTTAAACTGGTATTGATATTTTTAGGTGGGCCTTTCTTTTAGGTGGCTAAAATACGTTTTGCTGCTGCCCCCGTCCACAGCTGTACATTGCTTTGCTTACATGCGGTAACTCCTGTCAGCTTCTCCAAACTGGGGGCGTGCCAACCGTCATCTACTGCAGGTACTGTAATACACTGACTATGGATAAGTACCTCATACAACCCCACTTCAAAACACCCAAACTATCCCTTTTAATGTGCAGATCAAAGAATGACTTCCTGTACAATGCGCTGGTCTCTCTTCATTTAAACCCATTCACACAGACACTTCTTCTCTTTTTGAAGTTCTTTGTCAGGTGGTTTACTGCCCTCTATGTTATATCAAATGTGCTTAAATGCAAAGTAGTGGAAACAAGCAGCTTAATTGAAAGAGTGTTTACCTTAATCTGCGGGATTGATATCCTGGTCTCTGGATTCTTGTCCAGCATTTTCAGCAACAGATCTTTGAGATCATCCGAGATGTCAGCACTGTTGAGACAGAAAGAATCACAGCTACAGATTCAGTTACATTTAAATCACATATTGCAAAGTAAAAGGTGAAGTAAAACACCCGTTTAATCATGTAAACAACAGCCACTCGGGAGCGATAGATCGCCTTTTGGAGGAGCAGAACTGACCGTTCAGGTAACTCCACAGGTTGTGTCTTGATTTTCTGATGAAGACTAATGATGCGCTCGTCCATAAACGGACACTGTGAATGAAAGAAAGAACAGCAGATTGTCATTCAGGAGAAACTCCAAAATGTCAAACAAAAAAATCACAGTATCTACTGTATCTATTTTTGCCAAAAGCACACACTCACCACTCCAAAGACGAAGCAGTAAAGTGTCACTCCCATGGCCCAAACATCCAACGCCTGTAGGATAAAAAAAACATGATAAAGATTTTATGTTAATAGTTGAAATCCACCACTGTACAAGAAAAAATGTGAAAACTAGGACCGCAAATTCTATAGGACTACTGAGAAAGTGATAGTATTTATATAGATTTAATAATCAAAAACAAAGGTTCATGTATTTCTGTAAATCCTCCCCAGAGGGCACTAGTGAGTCGACTGTTCCTTCACCTTTCCAGAGAAGTTCTTCCTGGTTTCAGAGAGCGCTTCAGGGGCGAGGAAAGCAGGTGTTCCCACTGTGCTGGTCAGGAGGGCATCAGTCCCCTCGAACTGGTTACTGACTCCGAAGTCTGCTATCTTGATGTGTCCGTCCTCTCCCACCAACAGGTTAGACGGTTTGACGTCTCTATGGATGATCCTCTGGTAATGTACTGTTAGAACATTTTTTAAAATGATTACAACAACAAGATCCTGTTTGAGGAATTCTGCTTATGGCAAGAGATGATGAATATTCTCTTAACTAAGTCTGGAGAGAGGAGGGTCTTAAAATATAATTTTCACCTTCTCAGTATTTTAATTGTAAACAAATCAGTTGTTTTCTTGATGGGATAAAATAAAAATGGTTTGGACCCACGTGGAGGAATCTCTGGCATTTATAGCAGTGCACATAGACAGGAAGTTGGATAAACATTTCAGCAATTACAGCCATCAAAATGTATTTTTCAACCTAACTGCCAAGCCTTGTTCAGTTACGATTACTTATAATGAGAAAAAGAAAGACAGTTTCAGTGTCCCTGGTGCAGAGCCCTGCCTCTCCTTCCCTCACTACTAGTCTCCTAGACGACACTTTGTGGAAAACCTCTTCTCCTGTGCTGAGATACATTAAGAGCCACCGAGCTGATGTGAAATGAGCCTCGTGGGTGGCTAGAGTCAAGAACAGCACAGGCTTGTGTAAATGGCATGGAAGAATTGTAGGATGAGGGCAGAGCTAGACACAAAAGAGCTTCATCTTCTTGATACCACGATTATATAATATACCTTTATCTCTATAGGGGACACAGAAGAAAAGGATCGCAGGCAAGTACAGCTAATTATGGGATATTATTGTGTGTTAGCCTAACAAAACTGTTTCATTTCGATGAGGTAATTATCCGTATTTGTAAAAAATGTGTCTCTGTCTGATCTTTTATACTCCAAGAAGGTTATGGTACCAAGTACCAGGCATAACACAATACATTTTAAGGATCTATGTTGGACAACTTAAAAAAGAATTGAGTTTCCTTTTTTAAATTAATTTTAATTTACAAGTCAAAATGAATCTGAATCTGAGAAAAATCTATATTAAACTATAGCTGGATCTGTATTGAATCAGCTTTAAATCAACGTGTGTCTAGATGCATAACAAATCATCCGAGGATAGATAAACAACCCTAAACGCCCCATTCTTAAAGGTATACCAAAGCGTATAGAAGCAAAGAGGCGAAACTCTAGTGTTTTTTGACAATAGTCGCTAGATGGCGCTGCGGTATTGCTTTCGCCATTTGAAAACGCCAATGAGTCCATAGCCATTTATGTATAAAGAGAGGTCTGTAAATCAGAGGATCATTTTTTTTCGAGATAAATCAACTTCCAACAAGTACGAACACTTAAATAGCCCTCATTTAAATCATTATGTCTTAAAAGTTGTAAAATTATCTCATAGCCAAATCCAGAGTTATTTTCCTCAGCATAATGAACGTGCATCAGACCCACGGGACTGCACCGCCCTGCGCGCTCATATGACATATCCGGTTCTGCCAGCTTCCTGTTAGCTGTATGCGGCTGTAATAATGAATGTATTGGCTGTAATTCATCACTTTTATTATCTTATAATACGCCCATGGGCTGTATGCTGTAAGCCTGTATCGTGGTGGCTGTATTAATGTTTCTGTCCTAAACAACCGGCTATCGGCCAGTAGCTAGTAGTGCTAGTAGCATGACATAAACAGAATTTAATGTAATTGTAGGCTATTTACTAACACGCAGGGCGAAAGCACAGGACACAACCACAAGGTCCTTGACATGAAAATGTTTCTGATTGCTCTCAAAATCTGTGTGCTGGATTTTCTAATTTCCATTTATATGCGATTTATATCGCTCACTTTATGCTCCTCTGCGAAGCGGCCGGGCAGAAGTTTAATAAATATACAAGTAAGTAGGTAAATAGTTTTAATAGTATGCATATTTATAATGTTTTTATTGTTCAACACAGACCGTTTCGGTAGAGACATTAAAATTATGACAATAGAAATAATTTTGTTTTACTTTTGTACGACATTTTACTGGCATCCGGTAGTCGCTTTCAGTCCAAAATGGCGGAGGCGTAGCTCTGCTGCTGGGTGCTGACGTTGCAATAGAACGAACAATTGACTTTCACTTCTTAGCAATATACGTTCTTTGGGTATACTATGTAGCATTGTTGGCCACTCCTCCTCGGCTCAACGAGCGAGCTAGAGAGAGAGAGAAAGCAGTGGTGGTCGAGCAAGCTAGAATGTGAATGAAGAGAGGGAGCGGCGTTGATTCGAGAAATAAAACGTTATTTTCAGTTTGTTTCACAGTGGTTACGTTCTAAAGCACAAATAAACACACCCACACCTCCGCACAACCCTGCGGAAAGGTGCATCATTGCCGTATTTTGAATGATTTTGAATGCTATAGTGCTTCTAACATGTAAACTAACATGCTTTAGTTACGTAACATATTAAAGTTATAACATGCTATTTTTTTATCAGGTTTCTAATTCTGTTCTCATTCCTTTAAGGGTCATTGTAATTGATAATAATACAACTACTACTCCTACTACTACTATTATTACTACTACTACTAATATACACAGACACCACCACACATTTCTAGTGGGTCATAAGTGATGGTTGAGAGTGATCATTTTTGTATCAGTCTATAAGTTGTTTACTAGGAAAATGCTGCATATTATACCTTTAATGCTCAACCGTGCAGTCACAGACTGAGTGGAAAAGGAGGTTTGGAAGACTCACAATACTCGATTCCCCGGAGCAGATCTTGGAAGTAAAATCGTGACTGGTCCTCACTGAAAGGTTTATCTGTCGGCACCTCCATCACAGCCCTGAATACATAAACACGCACACAATTAGCAATCATAACTAATGAGATTGAGCTCATTCCAGTGACACAATCATTACCATAAAAGAGGCTTAGCTTACCCTTGCTTGACCAGCTCAAACACTGTGACAGAAACACAGATGAGGTTAGTGATGAAAGCTTTTCACTTACAAAGACACAAACTGAAAAAAACAAGATCTGTGGTTTGGGTTACCAATAGCTCCCTTGTATGATTGCTTTATGCATGACTGTGTGTGGGTGTGTGTGTGCTGTTCTGGAGGATGACTCTCTGGCCACAACGTACCCATGTACAGATGGTCCTCGCTGGGGTCATCCAAAACCTGGCACCAAATCACAGGGAAATGGAAATGAGTGTAAACACACAAACACACACACACAATAGATCATCCTTTGTATGCTGTAAATAAAAATACACACACAGTTTTGTTGTATTTGAGGCTCTTTAAGGGGCAGTGAGGTTTCAGTCATTGCTAATCTCCAACGTCCTCTTTGTACAGATTTATGAGAATGAGCAAAATGCAACAATGCAATTTGAAATAATAACGCAGATTGTTGTTTTGATCCTTATTTTTCCTTGCTTCTGTGACACTCTGCTCAAGCTTCTTTCCAAATTGCTCTTTAGAGAGAAGAGGCACAATCAAAACACAGGCCTCCCATTCCTTTGAATTAGGGCTGTCATGATATCAGATTTTCACCACACGATTATCATGGCCAAAAGAATTCAAAATAGGGATATTATCGCGATATTTATAGAAAACTTGAATAATAATAATGCTATCAGTCAAATTCATCTTGTTTATTGTGTGTTTTACACTCAAAATACAAGTGTAGGGAGGTGGAAAGAGTAACCATAACTGTATATATAAAATTAGGTGCTGGATTATTTACACGATATTACCATATGTGTAATGATATGAT
>CAKALU010040984.1:5646-23453 GCA_916700995.1 Hozukius guyotensis
TGCAGAAATGCAGACTTACGGGAAGTGTTCAGAAAGTGCTCAAAATTTCTGCTAGAGAGCCCTCAAGGACTTGATGATTTGACAGTGGCATAGTCCTAAACCCTCACGGACTTTGAGGGAACGCACCTCAAAGTCTGAGTCTGTGAGTGTGGACATTGGGAATGAGCCAATAAATGTTCAGCTAATGTGGCCACGATCAGAGGTTAACTGCATGTTGCTAATGATAACAGTATTTAAAAATGGTAATTCACGGGAAGATAACACTCTGTCTGTCCTTTTTTCTTTAGATACTACTACAACAAGAGGATCCTCCACAAGACTAAAGGGAAGAGGTTCACCTACAAGTTCAACTTCAACAAACTAGTGCTGGTCAACTACCCCTTCATCGACATGGGCTCTGGTACGCACACGCACATATTTATATATCTATATCATTTCTTTTTACCTTCATTTATTCAGGGGGAGGTTCACTGAGAGCAATGCTCTCTTTTTCAGGAACGCCCTGATCACATTCACACAGTTACACATTCACACCTGGAAGCTGCCCAGTACAACCACAGTCTGATCTGCTGGCCACTGAGCAGCTCCACTGGAGCCGTTGATTTATCCTGCCGGTCCAGGGGATTGAACCCCTTCCGGTCTCAAGCTCGCTTCTCTAACCTTTAGGCCACCACTGCCCCTATATACGTGTTATCCCAGGTTAGCACACTGAAGAGTAGACGTCTCACTGGCTAAAGTGTCTTAAAGCTTCAGTAGGCAGAATATCTTTGGCATCATTGGGCAAAAATCCCATAATAACCTTTCAGCATATTGTAATTCAAGTGTTCTGAGAGAAAACTAGACTTCTGCTCCTCCTCATGGCTCTGTTTTCAGGCTTTAGAACATCTAGCCCGTGACGGGAGACTTTGACCAATCAGAGGTCATTTCAGAGAGAGAGCGTTCCTATTGGCTGTGCTCCGGTCATGTGACCGGAACTTGGCGTTCCTTCACCAGATTTCACAATGGCGTCATAAACTTTCTCATTTTACAGCTAAACCGTGCACTACAAGATGATTCTGAGAACATCTGAGGAGAGAAGTAGACATTAACGTGACAGAATATTGATTCATATTTGATCAGCGCTGCCTAGTTTGACCGTTTGATCGGAGTTCGCGAGTGATTGACAGCCGGCTCTCATAAACGTCAGCTGGACAGCAGAACTCAGATCACCTCTTACTGCTTGTTTTCCTCCGGTCTGTTAAATCTTGCCTACTTCAGCTTTAAGATGTATTTGTCATAATTAACAAGCACTTAACCAGGCTGTTGGTGGTTACACCTGCAACACACATACAGAACAATATAGGGTTGTGTTCACAGGCAAAACAAGGCGGTGCACTTTAGTTTTGGGATTGTTTCCTCAGTTTTTGTACTTCTCTCAACTTCTCTCTCAACTGCCAATACGCTCATTGGAATTGTCATTAAGTAATATCCCTTTTATAGGTAGTTTAATTTAAAAAATATAGACACTTTGTTAGCCATTTCTGTGTAAAAGGGCAGCGCACACATTGCGTAAAAAATATAAATAGAAGACTGGCCTATTTTTACATTTGTAGAGCGGATTTCTGCGGCACTTGCGCGCTGCTCTCAGTTTCATTGATTATAATGGAAGCGCAGTGTTGCAGCATCCGCTCTGCGACCAGTCTGCTTGTGTTACGTGTTCAATATAGCCTGCCTGCTAGTCTTTTTCACTACCAGTTGTGGAAGCCGCAGAGTTTTAACGTCCAACCAATGTTTTTCTATTTCTGCCCTGATAACATCCCTTTTGCAAGAGAAATTCATTGTTATTTTCAATGAAAAGAATGAAATGACACTTAACAGCGAGGACCTGTTCGAGGAGTGTTAGCTCTAAGGACAGAGAAAACGTTTTTGACCTCCAGGTGACTGTTAATTTGAGGTCCGTATGTGTGAATTTCTGACATTGATTGCTGAAAGCTGTGACAAAACAAATACCTGTGAAGCATCATTTGAATCTGCTAAACACAACTGGTGTAGATGCTCCTTTTCCCATTTAGACGCTGTTTACTTGTTAGGCAAGAACAAGAGTTTTAGATGCTACCACACTTATTTGATGTATTTTATTACAGAGAACCAATCATAATGGGATATTTTGCTCTGCTTTGTTTCAAGGTCTGTTTTGTGCAGTTGTCTGCAAAGATAGCTTTTGAGAAAATATCCAAAGATTGTACATGACTGAGACATTCAAATGCTATTGTCTGATCCATTTTCCAGTCAGTGTGGTGGGTGACCTACCAGTAAGTCTTACAAGTACAGACTTGGAGCAGTTTTCTAATCTAAATACGGCTTTTAATATAATCGAATCATATTCATATCAAGTGTGTTCCCTCCTAGAAAACATCAGACACCATCCTAGCAGAAGTACAAATTATATGCACTCTGTGTGTGTGTGTGTGTGTGTGCGTGTGCGTGTGCGTGTGCGCGTGCGTGTGTGCCTGGTTAGTTACTCAGTGTCTGTCTGTCTGTCTTTGTGTCTTCTAAGACGTAAGTGTGCCACGTCCCAGTTTCTTCCTCTCCTCCCTCCTCTGAAGTCGTCTCTCGTTCTGGTCCCGGCCACCCAGTGTAAACACAGCCCATATGGAGCGTTGGATACTGGGTGACATAAGTGCAGCACGAAACTTTAATTATAGCCTCCGTGTGATGTGGCCCACACACTGACATGTTGTGATATGATGGTTTCATACGACGGTTACACACATGCCCACGTCAATCTGGATTGATAGGCAAGCACAGACGCTCACAAACATACACACTAGATAAACACACACACAGTTTTATTCTCCTCATCGTCTCAGAAACACACGGCTGTGAGATTTGTGCTTTTTCAGAAAGAGAGACCCACACACACACATACACACTCAGCGGTACTGGAAAAAACAGAGGAACCCAACCCATGTTTGTGATGGCAGTAAGAGCGACTTTTCCAATATTTAATTCTGGCACGTGCGTGGATGCCAAGAATTTATTGCAGTGCCACAGTCTCCCTGGCAGGAGAGAGAGAGAGGAGGGGTTGAAAGAGAAGGGAACTTGTGGCTTTGTGTAACCCAGTGTTTTCTCTCTGTGTGCCTGTGACCCTCTGGGTAAAATAGTTGGAGTTATGGGAGACATGTGACCTGCTCTCATTAGTTACTTAGTAACACGTTTTCTAGGGCTGGAAAAAAATCCATTAACCTATGAATTGCAATTTTTTTTTTTACGATTTTGAAATAGATTTTTTAATGCCAGAATCCATATATTTTCTTCATTTGAGTCTATGCGGAGGTAGAAGGAAGTTACTGCTTTTATTGTGGTAGTCTGAGTAACGTGATGTCATATCCGTTCCGTATCCGTCACCAAAACAAACCGCAGCGAGCCGAAACGAGAAAGTAGAAAATGGCGGAGGGTCCGCTGGGATACGACCTGCACCCTCACATGTTAAATCCAGCGTGGTAAACACTACACATCCAGTTAAGGATGGAAACACTTTGGGTTTCACACATTACCAGGAAAAGCAGAGCTAGACAGAGCAGAGCTAAAGCTGCATGCTAACTCTGTCACAGACAGGAAACGTTATCGTATGGCGGTAACGTGCGGTGGAGCCGGCCGTCGCTCTCACCTCCGTGGTCAAATGGACCGACGCTACGACTGTAGATCACCCACATACTGACATTTATGTTCTCTGCATTGAAACGGCCCCGATGGAGCTGACCATGGATGGATAAAGAGAACGGAGCTGACGGGAGAGCTAGAGACCACCTTGGAGAAGTTAGAGGAAGTAGACATGTTGAACTACGTCAGCTTTTCAAAATAAGGTGTTAACAAAGGGAACTGTATATACAAAATACATCTATGGAAATCAGATTGATTGGATTATATTCACCAGAAGTATAAAACATTACATGTCCCTTATAAATTAAAAAGAAAACACCACTAATCTGTGAGGGAAATGTCTTTATTCTTAGTTTTTTTTGGTTGCTAGAAAAAGAAAAAAATTCCTGACAATGACTGATATATTCGACTTCAGGACATCTCTGACTACATACATGCTGAAAATCAAACATGTTTGCTTTATCAATTTAGATATTTTCCAAAGTAAGCGTTTTTCCCATGGTCTAGTCACTAGACTTGATTACAATTTATAATCTGTAATAATAAATTGTAATATTGAATCGCAATACTTTAAAATTGCTACACATATTGAATCTGCACCCAAGTATCGGGATAGTATTGAATCGGGGGATAGGTGTATCTTCCCAGCCTTACTGTCTTTAGGTGTCAATGGAATTCCTTGATCAGTAGCATCTCAGAAGCACTGTCCTGGTTCCTCTGGATAATCCACAAAACACACTTTCAACAGGTTTCATTAGACCCACTTTCTACAAAAGAAATGTTAAAGCACTATGCTGACACCATTTTCTATGGATATCCAGAGTAACATGGACTCTGCTTCAGAAACAAAACAATGTCAGTGTTTGTTGAATTTCATTACTTTGAGCATCATAAATAACATCCAATACACCTCCATTTCATAGGGGTGGATGCCGTAATCTGAGAGACTGATATCTCACAAACCAAAACTAACCTCGTACCCAGACACCATTAGAGATAAGGGAGAAAATCTTGTATGTTCTTTTTGTAATTTGCAGTGAGCCGAAGTCCTAATGTCACCTCTGAGCTGGCTACTGTTCCGCTAGTTTCTGTGACTTCATACAGTCTTACATTGAGGGTTTCTGTTATTGCTCTTTCTTGAACAATGAAGTTTGTTCTAGGGGACGTAGTAAATCAGTTTGTCCAGAGTTTTTGGTTTCACTTTGGCTTTCTGTAAGACTATGAGCCTGGTTCTTTTTCTCATTCTTCTTCTTTTTTTTTTTAATAATTTACATTACAATCTCACCCCTCCCCTCTTTTCCTCCTCACAGGTCGAGTCCCTCAGAGTGCCCCTCCAGTGCCAACTGGAGGCAGCCACTTCCGTTTCCCCCCCTCCACGCCGTCAGAGGTCCTCTCCTCCAGTGAGGAGCTGCGCAGCCCGGGCATGTTCAGCAGCGTGGCTCGCCGCATGGCCCGCGGCTCTGTGAGCGACTGCAGTGACGGCACCTCCACCAACTCGGAGCTGGAGGAGGCCGTGGGGGCCGACGAGCGAGGCGTGGGGCCTGACAGGGCTTACAGGGGCCTGCTTCCTCCACGTCTGTCCCACGATTCTCTCTTCAGGATATACCCCAACCCAGGAGGGCTGGCCAGGCACGGCCCCAGGGTCCACCCAGAGACTCTGTCTCCATTCCCTGTCTCCCCCCTGCCTGGCCCCGGGGGTCTCCTGGCCCCAACTCTGTCCCCGGCCCTGTCCATGACCCCTACCCCCCACATGCCCTACACCCCCTCTCCCTCCATGTCCTCCCCCATGTTGAGTTCCCACTTCTCCTTCAACCCGGAGGACATGAAGCACTACCTGCAGGCCCACCACCAGTCCGTCTACAACTACCACCTCAGCCCCCGAGCCTTCTTCCACTACCCCAACATCATCATCCCTCAGCCCCACCGCCCCACCCCGGAGAAGCCAGCCGCCCATCACCTCCACGGCCCGCCCCTGCCGCTCTCTCATTCGCTCAGCCAGCAGCCAGGAGGCGGGGAGGAGGGGCAGCAGCATCCATCACCGTTCAAGTTCAAGCTACAGCCGCCGCCGCTTGGGCGCAAACAGAGGGAATCTGGGAGCTCGATGGCTTCTGCTTCCTCCTCCTCTTCCTCCAGCCAGTCCTCCTCATTCACAGGGTCTAGTCAGATAATCAACTCGGCCTTGGCTGCAGGGCCTCCTAAGATCAAGGTGAGACTGCTACCACACACACACACACACACACACACACACAGGATGTAGTGTTTCCACTTAGGGATGGTTCATGGTTTCAGAAATGCCTCTCAAGCATTTCAAGCATGAATAACATCTGGCCGGAGTCATAAATGAAATGTCATGTGAAACATTCTTCCTCTCCAGGTGGAGCCCATATCAGACATCGAGTCAGAAGAAGAGGTGGAGGTGACTGACATCAGTGAGGAAGATGAGCCCAATCACAATGAGGAGGATGACGAAGGCGACATCTTCACCCCGACAGCTCACCACCGTCACCATCAGCTCAGTAACCATCACCGAGCTAACGGAAACGGGAGCAGCCTCTCCGCCCCCCCACACAGCAATCCTGATGATGACCCCGATGACGACGAGGAGGTCTTCAAGACTCCCGCCACTCCTCCCGTCGGCAGCGGCAGCCTGGCCTTCCCTCTCATCACCCTGAAGAGCGAGCCGGGTCAGGCGGCTCCCATCAGCCCCGGGGGCACGCTCTGCATCCCGCTCAAACTCCGCTTCAAACGCCGCTGGAGCGAAGACCAGAAGATGGAGGCGGACGGAGAGAGGGACGAAGCAGAGGACAAGAAAGTGCGGGCTGAGGCAGAGGAGGAGGTGGAGGGGAAGAGAGCGGGGGAGGTGGAGAACGGGGGAGGAAGAGGAGGAGCAGGAGGTGTTATTTTGGGGTTGATGCTGCCGCCGCCTCCCACCCAGCGCAGAGCGAGCTCGGAGCTGCAGAGGGCTACAGCGCAGCTGTCTCTGGAAAACACTGGCTGCTGAGCTTCACGTGCACACACACACACACACACGCACACACACACACACAGAGGATCCTACTTGGATAGAAAACACACACCTCTCTGAGTCTTGCCTACAAACTAGTTTTAGACCATAATGCCTTGTGGTTTGTTGACAGCAGTAGTGAAGGTTTTGTGTGATTAAGGTGAGAAATGGAGACAGTAACTGAAAGGCGATTATATAAACACACTTCTATGTGAATATGTACGTGTATCATATTGGGGAATTATGTTTTTTGTGCATTAATTAAAGGAGTTGTTGGGCACTTTTTACTGACCTCACAGCCCCACAAGCTTCTTTAATTACTGAACATAAAACCAACTATTTTCCCTGTGTTCCATCTACATGTTCACAATGTAGTGAAGAACAACATGTCACCAAAATGACCTCTCAGGTTCTCACTGTTTGCAGCGTAAACACCTTTTCCTTTGCAAGCAGCCACTAGACATTATGGCCTGTTTAAAACTATAAAACATATAAGGGCCTGTGTAACCTCTAATGTTCTTCAAGACAAGACACCTCTGTGCCCCCGGTACCCGGTCACACATGAACACAGCCGGTCAGAGTAGTTTTGCCGCGACCAACAACATTAAGAACCAAACTCAACCCGTTTTTAACATTAGCGCCCCACAGAGAGGGAGTCTACTCTTAATATCTCTTAGGAATTGCACATTTCAATGCCTCCTCGCCCTCACAGCGCCAGTTCAATTTGCCAGGAATCACCTCACATCACACCTAAAGCCCAGATTATGTCATCAATGGGTCTGTTTGTTCATCTGGTGCAGTGAAACAAATCACAGTCCACCCTAAAGAGTACAAAGGCAGCCTGAATTGTACAGCAGGAGACTGATTTCCTCACCCACACCTGGCTCACTTGAAGGCGGTGAGCCCCCCCCCCCCCTCGTCTCCTCATTTGTACTCACCATAACAGACAGACAGATCCTAATGTTACTTAAAACACTTTGAACAGCCCTGATAGAGATTACAGAAGTGCCTCTCGGTGTGCACCCGTCGCCAAGCAGTCGTTTACAAGACGGAGAGCAGTGAGGAAATGAGAAGTTGCTCCGATGGATCTTAAAGACTGAAGAGGGCGATTACAAAGAGCTCTCCAATCAGTCTTTTTCTCCAGGAAACAGTTCGGACACTATGAGACTGCATCAGGACCGGACTAAGTGGCCTCTTCATCCTCAGCTCATTTACTACAGTGTATAAAGACATGAAGCGAAGCTGGAATTGTACATCTCGAGGACAGTCAAACTAAGCCCGGGAGGGAGAGGAAGATTGTGATGAACTGACTTTGACCCCTCGACCTCTGACCTGCCACACAAGACATGGTTCCCACTGTACAGAAAACGCCACCTGGATCTCTGAGGAAAGAGCTGGGTCTTTCTCTCCCTTTTTCTCTTCACTTGTTGAGGAAATGAGGAAGCAACTACTAGAAAGCCTGTAATTACAGACACGCTTGTTTCTGAATGTGTGTGCGTGGGCCCAAAGCTGATGTAAAAGCCATCAGGCCTCGAGGCTACGGAGGGTGACTTCACACACTCTTTGGAGGTTTGAGGGCATTCGTAGTGTTATTTCCCTCAAACAGCTCTCTTCTGCATTCCCCCTCTTTGTTGTTTTAAGACTGTATTGTATCTGTCAGAGGAGACTTGTGTCTCTTCCAGACACGGACAGTATTTTAGGGCATTTGCAGTGATCTGAGGACGTTCTGTATCTTTGAGATAACAGCCCGATCAGTTCATGTGATGTTTTGAGAAGGCGACGATCGAAGCGAACTGATTTGTCTAGCGGGAAACCGTGTAATGAATGTCAAGCATCGAGGTTAACTCAGGCGAACCTTCACTGAGATATCGAGAAACAACTTATTTTTGATGATGTTTTATTCATATAGTTTGAAAAGAAGAAAAAAACATTGCGCCCATTTTAACGAACAAACAATTCCAAATGCGATCGTGCCTTTTTTAAGCCAACTAGAGTTTGATAACGTTACCCCCAGCAAAATGTTTGATCACACACACGCACACACACACTACCACCATGCCTTCTGTTTTTTGTAAAAGAGAGATACAGAATAAGTAAATTTACACATATATATATTTTATTCAAATATATATTGAATTCAAATATTATATTTCAATATGGTCATTTGATACAAATCAGGAAAATCCTACTATTTTTAATGGTAAAGATATGTATATATTCTAATGGGCATATTATTACCAGTATAATTCAGCCTTTGCCTTCTCACCCTTGCCTTCTCTTGACCGTTGAGCTGCAGTGACAAAGGCCACCGGTATCAGAGTTTTATATTTCTATTGTACAAATAAAAGAAAGGTTGTGTATTCAGGGGACGGACGGTGTGACGGGACGAGGATTAATGACGGAGCAGACACTTTTAACCAAACCTGGGTCGCCTTGTTGGAGGGCGTGTTTTATCATCCCTGGAGTAGCCGATAGCGGGGGTTTAACACATCTGGACACAGAATGGAGGATTCAATTTCTTTTTTTGTCTCCCCTCACTTTGGCCCTGTTCAGACCTAGTATTAACATGCGTCCTGAGGGACCTGATCACAAGTGGACAGCTTTAAATACGTTTGTTCACACCTGGCATTAGAATGCGTCTCCACATGCGTCTTCAGTGACCACTTGTGATCCGATCTCACTTTCCCGCTCTATATGCAAATAAACACGTAGTAACCACATGGCTAATACAGCAGCCGTTGTGACATAATATTACATGAATGTCAGTAGTAATATCCTACATATTCCTGAATTCTGGTACATTTTATTAACATCAAAATAAAAGGTTATTGTACTGGCGGTCCCCGGGGACCTCCGCGCCGCCGACACCGCTGCTTTTGCCAGACGACAGCCTGTAGGGGTACGGAGCTCCAGAGAGCCGGGGAGGAGAGAGAACGAGCAGGCGGGCGGGGTGTCAGCTCCGGAATAAATACACCGACACATCTCCGACAGTATGATAATAATGCACTCTGCATGCCTAGTCTGATAGTCTGTAGATGTGGAGCCTATAGATAAGAGTTATTTTAATAAAATCCAGTTGTACCTACAGGATACAGTAGAGCACAGGAGCCCTTTCCATGCTGCGAGGCAGACAGGCGCTCACATCTGCCTGTCTATTCCCATGAGGAGCTCAGTGATCCCAGCAGGACATCAGATGGGTAGGAGGTCCTTAATGTGGCCAGGACGCATTCACTACACACTGCTAAAAGAATGTGATCATATGTGGCCCGGACAACCTCTGAATGTGGTCTGAGTGATCGGATCTCAATGCGTCTTGAGTGTGTTCACACCTGTACTTAGAGCTGTCCACTTGTGATCCGATCACCCAGGACGCATGTTGATACCAGGTGCGAACAGGGCCTTTGTCTCGCATGGTAAACCTCATCCGCTGGCAACTAGAACACCTCAAGTATTTAAAAGCCACAGTTTGACCCCGATCTGCTTAAAACCCGCAGAGGCTCAGGTTGTAAAGGGGAGCCGGTGACGGACTCACACCTTCAGAACTGACGTGATGATCCTGATTGGACGACAGCAGGCTCTCAGCTCTGCGTCACCTCGCACAGCCAGCAGCACCGCAGCTGAGGATAGGACTGGACTTTGGTTTGAGCGCGGACTCTGGACTCAAGCGGCTTTGTGTGAACCGAGTGTGTACGGGCTGGTCTGAACCCTGCCCATACACACACACACACACACACACACACACACACACACACACATATACACACACACTCACCCTGTCCTGGTTGGAGTGAGGCTTTACTGTAGGTAGAATAAAGGGAAACATGACATCACATGTGACATCACACGTGACATCAGACACCCCCGCAGTCTCTCTGGAGTAGACGGCAAACCATAGAAACCACACACACACACACACCCACACACACACACACACACACACACACACACACAGAGGAAATGGCATCATAAAACCTCAGAGCGGAGTGGAGAGAGAGGGACTTCCCATAACCTGACTCGCTCATTTTGCTCGATGTGTACGTGCACTTGTGTATGTGAATGTGTGGTTTCTATGGAAATGCCAGCTACACACACACACACACATACAAGGCTTCAACCCAGCTTAGAAAAGACTGGCCAGATGGAGGCTTGGCCCGGGTTATTTAGTCCCTCTTTTCCCGTCCAGATTGTCCAACTAGCTCCAGTCTCTTATTTTGAAATGGTTCTTTTCCTTCACCAGGCACAAAGAGGCTCCTACATCTGTCCTTCTGATTGGCTTGTTCACATTATCAGCATTAAAAAGGTCATTGATTTTCAGTCGCTAAAAGTGCCAGCAGAGAAAAACATTCTCTGCACATTTTAGGGAACTTTTAAGGACAGATGTGTCAGTTTGAAAGTGTCTGGTAAAGAGGACTAGAAACACGGAGCAGTACCTGAACTGTTGCACCTGTGCTGCCTTATCTGTCGTGGCTTCAAACACAAAACACAAGAGAATAACCGTTTCCCCAGCGGGTCGATATTTTCACCCCTCGTCTTCATCGATGCTGTTCGTATCATTTTCTCCTGTATTTTTTCAGACATATTACTGTTACTCTTGTAATTATTATATTATTAACATGACTATTTTTGATTATTCTTTTGTACCCTCTTGCCCATGGACTGGTCTCGTCTCCATGACTTCCTGGTTCTCTGTGAGTTTTTGTTCCAGTTTGCACTCTTTCCCATCAACTAGTTGGCTTCAGTGCAGTCTTTTTTTAGTACTCACGCTGATTTTATAACCACGTTACCATGGACAAGAGGAGGGTCACATAATCCCCACATGATATACAGCAGGGGAAGAAACTATTGTTTTCATTTTTTGATGTTGTATATATATATTTTTTCCATTTTGGAGGTTTCTGTAAGAAAAAAAAGCTTTGTACTGTTTAACCATTGTATTATTTGAAATGCGTCCCCCTGTCCTCTCTCTGGTCGTCTCTGTCTCTCCTCTCACGTCCACCTCGACGGTGAGCTGTCACTCCAGAGGAGGGACGGAGACTTTGAGTTTTTATCATGGAGGAACCACCTGTACTTCAGTTTCTCTTCTCTATTCATCTTCATTTGTAACAATAATCAGGGTTCATTAAAAAAGGTAAAAATGGATTTCACTTTTCTCCGCATTCCTTCTTTCATTTCTTCACCTTCTTCCAGCGGTGGAATGGAACTACATTTGCTCAAGTACTGTACTTAAGTACAATTTTGAGGTACTTGTACAACTTTTTATTTCTACTCTACTCTACTCTACTACACTTCAGAGGCAAATACTATGTACTTTTTATTTGATAACTTTAGTTACCTTGCTGATTTAGATTATTATTACAAAATGTAAATACACTAATAAAGTGACATTATAGGTTAAGTTAAGTGTTCCAGTAATATATAATATTCTGAAATGGAACATTCTGCATAATGATGACTTACTTTTGGTACTTAAGGTTTATTTTGATGCTAATATTTTTGTACGATTTAGTAAGATTCTGAATGCAGGTCTTTTACTTATAACAGAGTATTTTTATACTATAGTATCTCTACTTTTTATTAGACAAAGGCTTATTTTACAATTCAATTCCAACGTCTATCAACATTTCTTTTTGTTTTTAAAACAAATATTGAAACCAGAAAAATGAAATAAAGTAACATAAGAAATTAATAATTATAGAAGAAAATAATGTGGTAATGATATATTATTGATAATGAATATATCCTTGTATCAAATATACTACTACATACTACATAATAATAATAATTCTATAATAAATAAATAATAAAAAATAATGAGTAAATGAAAATATTAAATTATAAGATAAATTCAAAGTAATGATTGAAATAATAAAGAAACATTATTAGAAAATAAAGACATGTAAAAAGAAAGTACATTGAATAAAATATAAACTATATAAATAATAAAGACACATATCTAGTGCACGTACATGTTTATAAATCTGAATGCGTCAGTAGCAATCATGGTTTGAAGAAATAATAGTAGAAAACAAAACTGCCTAAAATTCCCCCCACCATCTCCCACCCGCCTCCCCAGTATAGCTCTCTCATTGCTTTCATTTACTTTTATGTACATGCGCACACACACACACACACACACACACACACACAGACACACACACACACACACACACACACATCTCAGAGGGTTAACCTTGGGTTGGTCCAGGAGGAGCTGTACGTTTGTGCCATCTAGTTCCAAAGAGGGCAACATGTTAAGAAAAGGTCCCCAAATGTTATTTCAGCTTTTTTTCTTACATTATAAAATATCTTTTCAGGTGGCCAGTAAGTTGTATCGCTACTTTTACTCAAGTAAACGATCGGAGTACTTCTTCCACATCCGCCTTTTTCAGTCCTTCATTTGAAAAACATTTAGGGGAAATTCTTCACATTCATGTTCTTAGTTTGCCACTTCCTCCTGGATGTTACTTTGAGCTTTAAGTTGCATTTAACTGACTCAAGAAGACATTAAATTGTACACATATCTACACAAAAATGTAATTATTAGACATAGAGCTGAAACAATTAGTCCATTAATCTAATTGTCAACTATATTGATAATCAATTAGTCATTAAAGTAGTTTTTTTTAACACAATTGCCAGATTTGCTGCTTTCCTATGTCCTAAAGGAACAGTGTGTAGCATTTAGGGGGATCTATTGGCAGAAATGATAAATAATATTGTGTTTTCTTTAGTGTATATCACCAGAAAATAAGAATAGTTGTGTTTTTGTTACCTTAGAATGAGCCGTTTATATCTTCATACAGTAGGGAGCGGATCCTCTTCACGGAGTCCGCCATGTTTCTACAGTAGCCCAGTACGGACAAACCAAACACCGGCTCTAGAGAGGGACATTCACGTTTTTGCATCGGCCACCCTAGTTCTCCGACACACTTGGCACATGGGAGAAGTTTCAGTTGGTTGCAATCTGCAACCGCTCGATGCCGCATCCTACACACTGACCCTTTAAGTGGAGTATTTTAGGGTTTTGGTCTGTTGGTAAGTTCAAGATTCAATTCAATTCAATTCAATTTAATTTAATCCAATTTATTTTTATATAGCGTCAAATTATAACAGAAGTTATCTGGAGACGCTTTATATATAGAGCAGGTCTTAGACCGTACTCTATAGTTTAGAGACCCAACAAGAGATCCCAACAAGAGCATTACACCGGAGCGCGCTGTGGCCAGGAAAAACTCCCCGTTTAGCGGATAGAAACCTAGAGCAGAACCGGGCTCTGGGTGGGAGGCCATCTGCCGAGACCGGTTGGGTTGAGAGAGAGAGAGAGAGAGAGAGAGAGAGAGAGACCCCAATAATAGCACAGCAGCTGTAATAACTAATACAAGTAGGACTAATAACAAAATCAATAGCAGTGGATGTAAAAGAGTGATAATACAACTATCAGAATTGATATCATTGGGTCGTCCTCAGACGGGCTTTCCAGCGGAGCTTCCAGCTATCTCAGTCCTCCATACATCTGGCTAGCTCGCCAGCACTGTCCAGCATCTCTCCTCAGTACGTCCATGTATGTTGGTGTGGGACGTCCCTGTGATCGATGCCCGTGCGTTGGTTCCCACAGCATCAGCATGCTTGCTGGGAGTTCTTGATGTCTTTGGCAGTGACCGAGAAGTCTCATTCTCCAGGCTGCCACTTTGTCACTAAGCCTTGGTAGTCCCTCGTTAGCGTTGTTAGTCCCTCGTACAGACAGAATTAATTAATGATGGTAGCAGTTGGTGTCAAGCAGGCAGCAGACGCGGCAGCAGATGCAACCACAATCCAGGTGACATCCAGATCCAGGTGAAACCCCGCTCCAAGTGAACCCCTGCTCCAGGGGAAACCCCGATCCAGGTGTAACCCCGCTCCATGGTTACCTGCGAGACAAGAAAGCACAAGGTCTCCGGGGAAGAAATGAAGTTAGTAACAATGAATGGGACATGAATATATACAGAATGAGAGAGGAGCTCAGTGTGTCATAGGAAGTCCCCGGGCAGTCTAGGCCTAGAGCAGCTTAACTAGGGGCTGGTCAAAGACAGCCCTAACTACAAGCATTATCAGAGAGGAAAGTCTTTAGCCTACTCTTAAATGTGGAGATGCCACCTTGGGCTTCAGGAAATTGTAATGGATTTTATTTCCTACCTTTTTCTGATGCATTATAAACTAAACAATTATTATTATTATTACTAAACAACAAAAATAATCATTAGTCAAAGCCCTAATTAGTCACCCAGAGGAGAATTTTGGTTTAGTTATCAATTATTCTGGGAAAAAATAACTTTTACACACACACACACACACACACACATATTGGCCAGCCTGTATCACTGAGTCACATCTTCCTTTATTCTGTTGGTTTTGTATTCAACAACCTGCATCCTCGTCGTGCCAGCCCGCCTCGCTCCTTCTCTCTGAACGCTTCATGACTCAAGTCATCATGTCAACAGCAAGTCAAGTACTCTGTACTTGTCAAAGTCCTGGCTCATTTTCTGAAAGAGAAGCCATCCAGGGATAAGCATTCTCCCTTCTGTTCACAATAGGCCTTTGATGGATTGTTTTTGTCCCGTCTGGGAGACAGCTGCGACAAAAAAAGACCTTGATTGGAGAGATTTGGTTATGACAATGGGAATGATGAGGAGGAAGGAGAGGTGTTTGTGTGAGGAAGATCTTGTTACCTTCAGTTCAGGTGCAGGAACGTATTTGAAAGAGATTGTTGAACAGACAGAGTTTTTATTGTGTATACTTTCAGATGACAGAAATGTTTTTGTAGTTGTCCAGTAAAAGGCTTTGGGTTAGATGTGTCAATGCAAAAATGAATGTGTTCATTTTTATTGATGTTTTTTTGTTTTTTTCAACATGTTATACCAAGTGTTAAAGCAGCAGTAGGGGGAATATTTTTGACATCGCTGGGCAAAAATACTATAATAGCCTTTCAGCATATTGTAATTCAAGTGTTCTGAGAGAAAACTAGACTTCTGCTCCTCCTCATGGCTCTGTTTTCAGGCTTTAGAAACATTTAGCACAGGCCAATCACAGGTCATCTCAGGGAGAGAGCGTTCCTATTGGCTGTTCATTCAACGGAGGCAGCTGTCAGTCATTTGCAAACTCCGATCAAACGGTCAAACTAGGCAGCGCTGATCAAATATGAATCAATATTCTTTTACTGTAATGCCTATTTCTCTCCTCAGATGTTGTCAGAAACATCTGTAGTGTACTGTTTAGCTGTAAAATGAGAAAGTTTTCTTTGGCTGGTGGGCGGTGCTTGGTATTTCCTCAACTGATCTCAACATGGCTGCCAGGTCACAAACTCTCTCATTTTACAGCTAAACAGTACACTACAAGATGATTCTGACAACATTTAATGTGAGAAATAGGCATTACAGACACATAATATTGATTCATATTTGATCAGCGATGCCTAGTTTGACCGTTTGGTCGGAGATCGCGAGTGATTGACAGCTGCTCAGAGACGGCAAGGCTCCAGCTCGGCTCTGATTGGTTGTTTTCCTAGATGATGTTCTTGAGTACAGCAGCAGAACATATTAGTCATGATTGCCCTGACAACTTACTACTAATAAATGATGCTAATTGTGTCCCAGATGACACCTCAGCGATCCACCCACCCCGTTGGTTGTTTAGTTCCTCTCCAGACAAGCAAATCTCTTCCATCCACGATGTTGGTTCATCTTCTGCTCCATCTCATGACATGAATCAGACCCATGACTGTGCCGTCTCTTTGGGTGCTGGTTGGTCCCTGGTTTGATTAGAAGATTAGAAGGTCGGTGTTTTGTTTTGTTTTGTTTTGGGTTTTTTTACCAAAAGTGCTGAAAATAGTGATTTTTTTTTAAAGTTTTTATAAGGGTTGCAATTAAAGCTTATTTGCATTATCGATAAAATCAAAGAATCATTTGGTCTATAAAATGTCAGAAAGTAGTGAAAAATTCCTGTCACGACTTCCCACAAGGCAAGGTGATGTCTGAAGTCTAAACTTAGTTCTAGTTGGAGGAAATATGCAGAAATAAGTAGCCTAGCATGAAATCAGCCAGGTGCCCATCCGTAAAATACGGTCTTGCCAATAAAGCTTTTTGGTTTCCATATAAAACCGTTTTGGGCTAAATCTAAATTCTGTATGAAAGTAGGAATATAAAACTGACACATACAGAAGCAGCAAAATCCGTCAGTTTATATCACAGCCTGAGTGGAAACCAGCGCAACAACACATGAAAGTTGAGATGAGCTCCATAAAATCTGCCTCTACTTTTAATCTCTTTTCTTCTGAGTTTTTCAATCAACTCTAGCCCATATTTAATCATCATATTAATTTGTCATCAGAAAATATGGGCTTTAATGTTAAATTAAATGGAATTTCATTAGTTTTGTCCTGCAACCTTTGTTGATTAGGTGGTTTAACTCAATTATTCATCTTATATGTGGTAAATGAGGTTTTATCTAGCCTATATTCCCCTATTGCTCGGCTCTACAGGTGTGTGGGCCTGTTAGCATAGTGAACTTTGTGTTGACGGTAAAATACATAGAAAACTCTGTACACTTTCACATTTTCCATGATAGAGGTGAAACTTGATAAACAACTTTTCTTGACCATTTGAAGACCTGTTTTTATGTTTAAATGATGAGCTTATAGAAATGATGCACCTTGAGACGAACCATAGCAACCACATCTCACCTCTGTGATCTAAAGTTTGATCAATCAGCCTGAGATCTGGTCCATATCTTACTCTGAAGCTACAGATGTGACTGCATCCTTAGAACACTTGTTTGTTATAAAATGTGTTTTTGGTGTTCTGCTGTAATGTCCCTGCAATAATTATGTAGAATATAAACTTGAATGTGTTTTTGCTGCTCATATAGTGAGATAATTTGTTATAATAATAATAATTTGCCTAGTTTGACATTTTTCTAATCAAACCAGCCAGAACCATCCTCCATATGAGTTGCATAAGATGTGCAAGCTGTACCTGTTCATAGCATGAGGTCCCTTAGCACTACAATTCATGTAGGAGTGAGATATTCATCTTTATTCATTATTATTTATTCCTATATTATATACACAATTCTATAAAAAAAATCAATCCATATATATATATATATATATATATATATATATATATAT
>CAKALU010040987.1:0-15383 GCA_916700995.1 Hozukius guyotensis
CTAAAGCTGTGTAAACCTGTTCTTATCACATCTTGGATGTACCTGTCCCACCATGGGCCTTGTTCAGGCTGCCAGCCCAAATCCATTTTGTGATATATACATACATAATAATAATACATATCCAGATTGTATCCAGATTGATTTTAGAAAGTCTGGACAGCAAAAAAAACATATGAAATGCAAATTTGAAACTGCGATTCCAAACAGATTTCTACAGATGCGTCTCAGGCCGGACGTTCTGGCCTCCCAAATTGGATTTGAAAATGTGGAAGTGCTGGGCAGAATCCATGCTGCTGCTAGCAGAGAGCTATGGAGGACAACATGTAGGACAACAGCAGTCAATGGACAGAAATAAATTGTCTGCTGGCACTTTCACTCTGCTTTCACTTTCTGCTGCTGTAGTCTGTAGACTTTCGCAGTGTCTACCAGCTTTGTCTGGTGCAACGAAGGAGTTCTGCACCGCGACTTCACTAAAATGGTACCGATCGGTCGCCAGCTATTTTGACAAGCATAATTGCTACTGTGCAGCAGTAATGACACATTGTACAGATGCAGGTAATTGTGGACTTGGTCTATTAGCTTGTTTTCAAAACTTTCTGCCATTGTTGTCACTGCTGACGTGCCTACTGACCCCTGACCCTGTCACAGACATCACCATACTGCCCCGACACTGCCCCTACTGTCCATGTGCATATTGCATATTGCATCTTGCGGAAGCGTAGTGTTAATTTCTGAGTACATGCACAATCAACACTCCATACAGATACCAGTCTGTGATAATCCAAAATAACTACATTTCTGCTTATCTTACTCAAAAACAAGTGGTATAATTTCATGTAAATGAGGCTTATTGACCATACATTCCAAAAAGAGCTGTAAAACTTGTGGTTATGAGTTGAAATGAAGTTAGCTAAAAAGGTGTCATTATGTGCTGTCATTTAAAAAAAAATGTATATTATAATATTTATAATATTCTGAATAAACTTTGACATATACCAGTCTGATAATCCATCAACATATGTTCCTACAATTTTGAGTAAAGTCCAAATAATTCATAATTTCTGCGTTTTTTCCTAAAAAAAATGAGGTTTAATTTCATATAAATGAGGATTATTGACCATGAATTTAAAAAAAAAAGTGTAAAACTTGTGGTAATGAGTTGGAATGAAGTTGGCTAAAAAAGTGTAACACATAATTGGTTGATAATTTATACTGCATGCCTTATATAAACAGTCAAACCAGACCGGGTCAATTTTGACCCGGGAAGACAATAGGTGTCCCTATTTGCTGCCATTCAAAAAATCTAAATGGTTTCAAAAACATTTTCTGACCAAACTTTGACATATATCAGCCTGTGATAATCCATCAACATTATGCTCCTCTGATAATAACTATAGTCATAATTTCTGCTTATTTTTACTCAAAAAATAGGTAAAATTTCACGGAAATTAGGTTTATTAACCCTAATTTAAAAAAAAAAAAGTGTAAAACTTGCGGTAATAAGTTGGAATGAAGTTGGCCAAAAAGGTGTAATACAGAATTGGGTGATAATTTATAGTGTATGCCTTGAAAACCGTCAAACAAAACCGGGTCAATTTTGACCCGGGAAGGCAAAAGTTGCATGGTCGACGGGAAGACAACAGGAAAAAAAAAAAAATCGATCCTTCAGAAGTTGTAACGCAATCAGTTTTAAAGCTAGAGTGAAGATACTGGTATCATTTGAAACTAAAACCTATGAAGACCATTGTTACCAACCATGTCATACTAGCTTGTTGCGAAAGAGGTTAAATAACACTCTAAACTTGCGCTAAACTTTGGCGAGGAAAACTGTTGCAGCCATTTTCAAAGTAGTCCCTTGACCTCTGACCTCAAGATATGTGAATGAAAATGGGTTCTATGGGTACCCACGAGTCTCCCCTTTACATACATGCCCCCTTTATGATAATCACATGCAGTTTTGGGGCAAGTCATAGTCAAGTCAGCACACTGACACACTGACAGCTGTTGTTGCCTGTTGGGCTGCAGTTTGCCATGTTATGATTTGAGCATATTTGTATGCTAAATGTAGTACCTGTGAGGGTTTCTGGACAATATTTGTCATTGTTTTGTGTCGTTAATTGATTTCCAATAATACATTATTTTAATTAAATTAAAGTCATGAAAAACACGGTTTCACAACAGCTTCTTCCCAGCTACAATAAGATTGGTGGCAAAGGACATTAAAGAGGGACACAAATACACCACATCTCACCTCCATACCATTATTGACACACAGTACACCTGAACTGAATGGACTGTAATGCTGTGCAATATGCTGCCTTCCACTGTGTAATTCTCTGAAATATATTAATTATTTATTTTTTAAAATATTTTTACGAGAGCTACAACTTCTTTTAACATGGTCATGGAGCATATATACTGTGTATTTGTATTCTGGGGTATCGTTCCTATGCAGAGGGTAGTTTAGTTTATTTATTTACTACACTGAGGGCGCTTTATGTTTTAATAATTTATTTATTTATTGTTTTGAGTTGAATGTGCTACTTATTTTGTACTGTAATTACCTTGTGCCTTTTCTACCTTTTCTTTTCTTAAAGCTGACTCGGTGTAAACTGCTCAGAATTCCAATGTAAATGGCTAATAAAACTCTTGAACAAAAACGCATTGACACTTCTTAGCATAATAGAAGAATATGAATTACAGGTACAGCCCTATAGCCTTTCATTTAATTTATTATTATTTTCATGTATAATTTTACATATTTTATCTGTTCTTGCTCTGTATGCACCTTGTCATTTTACTCTAATGCAATGATCTATGAGCCATGTTGTTTGTAAAATTGAATTTGTTCAATTAAAAAAAAAAAAAAAAAAAATTACCTGGCAATATGGGGGCAGGGTGGAGAGAGGACGTCCTTTGTAATATCGCGATATGATAGAATGGCTGGATCTCATCATCATAGGCCTCCGTGATGATGAGCTCCAGCCATTCTATCATATCGCGATATTGGCGAATGGCTGCATCTCAAACCTATAATTAAGCACCCTATGACTCATTTTCTTCGCTCAAAAAATAATCATAAAAGAGAACAAAACTGAATGTGAAGCATTTTGGGTATAAGACTAATGTATGTAAATACTACTTGTTTCTGACTGTCCACTTGTTGGTATGATCATTCTCTTTTTCTTTATTTTTTATTTTATTTTTTTTTGTATTCTACATGTTCGAAATAAATTTTGAAATGAAAAGTGTGGAAGTTACAGTGTTTTGTACAACACAAATATCTTTATTTATTTATTTTTGTATTCTACATGTTCGAAATTAATTTTGAAATGAAATGAAAATTAAATGAAAGTCTTGACATTACTAAGCTCGCCATGTGAAATCACTCCTTTTTTTTCGTTTTTTCTTTTTCAATATTATATTTATTGTTTTTTTGTTCATTTTGAAACAACAGAACAAACATTCACAAATGTTCCCAATAATAACATTCTCGGAACAAAGAAACTTAATAAACTTAATATTAATATAAAATAAGCCAGTATAGATACAGGAAAAACATATTATATACAAAAAATAGATATATACGTAAAAAGAATATACACAAGTAAAATAAATAAAATTTAAAACGATAAAATAAAATAAAATCTAATTTATATATACATACATATACTGTATACATACAATACATACATATAGTCAATTAAAAAAAAAATCAGTGTACAATCCAGTCATCATCCTATTCTATCACCCTATTCACGTGAAATCACTCTTTAACATTTAAAAGAAAAGGGTAGTAGTTGGGAGGAAAAGGAGGTGATTTTTTACAGGAATGAGACGCAGCCTTTTCTCCCAGCATGCTTCGCGGCGGCTGATAGAAACATGAAGACGGCCATGTCGTGGTTCACCAGTCAGTCGTGAAACCGAGGCGAGGCGTTTACTCTGAGAATCACAGCTTAACTTTAACTAGTCTTAAACCTACACTATCTGAACAGCAACACAGCAGCAGACCCTCTCGTTCGACAGAGTCAGATTCCGTCTAACTAAAGCGCGTTATTATTATATTATATTAAAGAGCACAAAGAGGAGAAGCAACATGAGTGGAGGAGGGACGCCGTACATCGGCAGCAAAATCAGCCTCATCTCCAAGGCCGAGATCCGCTATGAAGGCATCTTATACACCATCGATACGGAGAACTCCACCGTAGCTCTCGCTAAAGGTGAGTTAACTAACCAAAGGGTGGACTACAGTACTCAAAAAGGTTATAACACAGCTTAGAGAAGAGTTAAACGATGGACATTAGTGTCAGCGCAGTTAGCTAATGTTAGCTCGCTATAGCTAATGTTAGCTAGCTTAAGTGGTGCTGTTAGTTAACCCTCTGAGTCCTTTGTTTACCTTATGTTTGGGCTATTCGGCCCTTATTGAGGGAATACCAAGTGGCAGACCGTGTTATAGAGAGTAAATATTGTGACTATAGGTCATCCTTTATTAAAGTTTTCATCATGGGTTATTAGCTAAGTTATATTTAAGTCTTTATACTGTGTAGCCTATAGCCTAAACCTACACACCTGACAGATTACCTGTCAATTTGTTAATTAAACTTATAGTTGGTTCTTTAAAAGTCACTTTGGTGTTATTGTTTTGTTGGATGCCTGATATCTGGTCAAAAAAAGAAAAAGAAAATAAACCTTCTAAGGCTAACTCCTTTTTTTTCTTCATCTTTTTTCTTTGAAATTTTTTTTGAAGAGATGAAAATAACAATAAAACTGTTCATAACTATTCATAGTAGTTAAATATGTGGCCCTTATTGAGGGAATACCAAGTGGCATACCGTTAAAGTGAACTCTGATAACCACCTAACATGAAGCCTAAACCTACACACCTGACAGATTACCTGTCAATTTGTTAATTAAACTAATAGTTTGATATCTGGTCAGGAAAATAAACCTATTAAAGCTAACTCATTGTTTTTTCTTGAACTGCGAACATTTCTTTGAAGAGATGAAAATGCTTTCATACATTTTAACAATAACATTTTTCATCACTATTCATAGTCTTAAAAACTACACACCTGACAGATTACCTGTCAATTTGTTAATTAAAGTAATAGTTGATTCTTTTAAAAGTCACTTTGGTGTGGTTATTGCATTGTATTGTTGGATACCTGATATCTGGTCAGGAAAAAAAATGAAAATAAACCTACTAAGGCTAATTCATTTTTTTCTTGAACTGTGAACATTTCTTTGAAGAGATGAATTTTAACAATAAAAAAAAAAAAAAAAACTTCACTGTATCACTCCTGTGATAGACAATACCTTTTTAAATGTAGATATATTGTCCAGTGCAAGGACCTACACAGGAAGCTACTTAATAGTGTTAAGTCATTTGAATTATTCTGTGAATTTTCCCAACAGTTCGCTCTTTTGGCACTGAAGACCGGCCCACTGACAGGCCTGTTCCACCTCGGGAAGAAGTGTTTGAGTACATCATCTTCAGAGGAAGTGATATAAAAGACCTTACAGTATGTGAGCCACCCAAAGCCACTAGCTCCCTGCCTCAGGACCCCGCTATAGTTCAAGTAAGTTGATTCATATGCATTGTTGTACTATAAAATGGCTGCATGTGTGGCCGTTTGTCACATTTTCTGTATATTTTCTTTACCACTCATAGGAAAGCAGGGTTTATACATTGTGCATGCTGGGTCACTGTCACGGCTTACTGGGACACCTGGGTAGAAGAAAGTCATCGTTTACTGTTATAAGTAACACCTGTGCTTTACCTACAATGACAACTCAAAATGTCTGCTGTGAAAATGGCGTATTCTTTCGATTTGGCACGTCCATGAACTTTCCCAAATGTGTTCACTGTTGTTAACACACTTGGACACACTTACTACTGCAGTTTACATTAGTATTGTGTGATGTCTTTTTTTCTTTATTAGAAAGATTGCCGCAGTTTTAAAAAAAATGCTGACAGGTAATCAAGATCTCACACAGTGACAGATTTTCATAATTAATAATTTAGACATGAGAACCTACTCCAAACCACAATATCTCAATTGGAGAACTTTGCCAAAATACTACTGTTATGAAAATCAAATCCTTACCTGCTCAGGCTCAAAAAGGTATTTTTCATGGCACATACTTTGACTTGTCACAGCAGGAAATGCACAGGTGTGTTTAATGACATTAATTATGGCTCCATGTCGTTAAAGTCTCGCGTGCCAGTGCTTTAGAACTGGTTCACTGAAATGGCATTAAGCCATCATTGATTGTCATTGATTACACCTGAGTTTTTCATGTTATGAAGAAACAAGCAAGATAAGAAATGGGTTAAGAACGTAGTTGGTCACATTTTAGCTCATAAATTCTATTTAAAGTTAAATTCACTTTGCACTAATAACAATTTGAACTAACAACATAGTTCCACAACTGAACCTAGATTCTGATGGTCCAAAAAAAACACTGAGGACTTCAACACTTACCTATAAAGAGAAGTTGGCTTTTTGCTGAGACCAAAGTAGTACCATAATGTGGTTAAAATAACAACACCTCCAGCTCCATGTGTCAAAATGTGTTGAATTAAATACCTTCCATTTGCAGCTTGTCTATCATTTCTTGGTGTTAATAATCATAAACTGTCTTACATGTCGATGAGGCTGACTGAATGCACTAGCTTTTTTCATGAAATTGGTGAATAGCAGTAGAAATGGTGTATACAACAAGTCTTTTTAGCAATTGAGTTTCGGAACTACAATTACATTTTCATGTCTTGTGGATGATGATTTTATCCCTGTCAGTGGTATGAATGGAATGGATAAAAATATATGTTTATTATCTGAATTTGTGTGATAGTGCTGTTTTTGACAGTCAGTCTTTGTTGTCATGTTTTTTCAATTGACTGTGTATTTGTTTTTCTAGTCGTCACTTGGATCCACCAGTTCTGCAGCAGGACCATCATTCCAGTCGGCTGGGCCCTATGCTGCACTCAGCAAGGCCCCTGTCCCACCATACAGCCAGTTTGGTGTTACACCACTTGTAGCTCAGCAGTTTGCATCTGCTGCAGCAGGAGGTAAGGAGTAGTTCTTGTTCAAAATAAGTGTCTATTCACTGTATGGGTTCCCAGTAAAGGTGTGGAAATTTCTCGATTCTTATGATGCATCGCAGACAGCAGTGACAGAACATATCCCTAAACTGTCACTGCCTCTGTCGGCTGCAGCAAGATAAACTACGCTGCCTACTGCTTTTAAGAAAATCATATATGATTCTCACTTTGCTGTTTTCTGCAGGGCGCACCAGTCCCCAGCTGGACTCTGTAACAAAACGTCCCAGCTTGGAGCAGGCAGTGCAGGCCCCACCATCAGCTGCCCCAGCACCACCTGCACCTGTAGGCCAGAGGAGTCAGATGGGGGCGGCAGCTCCCAGACCCACCAGCTCCGCCGTTGGCAGCCAGAAGCCCCCAGACCTCCTGGAGCAGAGGAGAGGTATGCTGAATCTATGTCTGAAGAAGTCTTAATGTATATTTTATCAAGTAGTGCTTTGTTAGAGCCTCACCACTTTACCTTGAGTTCAATTGATGGTAAATGGTGTCTTTTGCTATTCAGCTCCTGAGGTTCAGAGGGTGTCACAGCCAGATCATCATGGACATCATGAACATGGTGCTCTTGAAAACCGAGATCCTAACAGGCATCAAGCTGGTAAGTAGTTTGGCACCTTTTACTTAATAATACCCATTAACACACTTAATTACATCCACTAAAATGTTTGTTTTCATTAGTTGTATTAGTAGTGGTCAGTGAAGGTGTCCGATTGTTCACACGGTGAATTTTTTTATGTTGGGGGAAGAAAAATCATAATTTTTATTTTTACATTTAATTTTGTAAGTCTTCTTTAATGTTAACTAATCTATCTTAGTATTTAATTTTCATTCCATCACCTCGGGTATCTACAGCGCAATCAAAACTTATTGGGACAATGTTGTGTTTTTCACTTTTCTGTTTCTGTGGTCGAACACATTGGATTGAATGTGATGGAACAATGATGTTAAAGTGCTGACAATCAGCTTTAAAGGTGTTTGGAGGTGTAAAGGCTCACTTACTGGTCTGGCCAAACGTTATCAGGAAAGCCACCTGGCGACTTCTGATGTCTATGGGCTGTAGACAGCAGCCAGTCGCTGACTGCAGCAGAAGATTTGCAACCAAATATTACATTTTGATGACCCTACTGTTTTCTTTTAGTTTAACCTGTTTCATTATTTTGGCACTTATTGGGGGATGACTTATTGAAATGGCTGCAGTTCCTACACTGTTCATTTGAGGTGGATGTTAACATCCTCAAATTAAAGCACTTAAATCTCAAAGGTTTCATTTTAAATACAATGTGCTGTAGTGTAAAGCTAGCGTAGCACTGTCCCACTAGGACTAGATGTTGCTGGTTGGAGCATTGCTGGATTTCAGTTTTTCTCTGTTATTTTTCAGGTGGCACTCAGTCCAACCGCCGTGGCCGCGGGAGAGGAAACCGCAGCAGAGGCAGAGTAAACGTACGTAGGGATGGCGCCATGAAGTTTGAAGAAGACTTTGACTTTGAGACTGCCAACGCCCAGTTCAACAAAGATGAGATTGACAAAGAGCTCCAGAATAAGCTCAAACTGAGAGGTACGGATGGCTTCGACACACTCGAGTCCAATAGGGCGACGACAGGAAACTTGCCAGAAGTTAAAAGGGAAAAATGTCTTTCTTCAGCTTATACATTGGCTCAGATTGACATTTTCTCACAAGTGCCAGACATATTTCAGCATTGGCCTTATGGTGTAAAACACAGATGCACTGGTTGAGATAGCGCGTATCATACAAAATGTGGGAGTGAATCATCACTTCAAAAAAGCCCAATGCGACAGGTGCAGTTATTAGTATTTTTAAAGCACAAGACTGTTTCAATTTTGTTTATCCTATCACCATTTTCAACAGTGAAATCCCAAAAACACAGTTTTGCAGCCAGAAATACATCTATGTTAGAAATAAAATGTTTGTAATAATGCGCTGAGATGGACCCAAATATACTGAAGTTTTGGGATCTTTGATGTTATTGTCTGTAGCCATACTATAGCCATATATTTGTAGGTCTTTTCCCAGCCCAGATGATCACCTTATTGTTTTTAGGTAACTCTGTCTTTACATTATTTTAATGTTTTACAAAATTTCTTCCAACATAACCACAGATGACAAGACTGAAAAAGCACAGAATGGAGAAGAAGCTGCTGAGTCAGAGCATCCAGCCAATGAGGGGACCAATGAGGAGGAGGAGGCTGCGTGTGCAAACACTTACTACGACAAGACCAAGTCCTTCTTTGATAACCTGTCCGACAATGATTTAAGGTACGTCAGTATGTCCACAGTTCTAATTGTTGTTCAATTATAGGACTCTATTCTGATAGGAGGAATTCTGATGCCAACTGCTAACGCTTAAGGCTGTGTTCACACTTATAATAGCACTGCTTCAAAAAAAATGCAATGGTCTGTGTTGTTGCAGGTAGCAATACAAAAGATGAAATACAAACCAGGTAGTCCAGTTGGAAGGCTCATCAGACTTGATGAGTTAAACAGTAGAAGTGGCACATTATTTGCCCCTAAATATCATTCTAATTGGACCTGGCTTTTAACTTGTGATTGGCCAACACGTAGGGCTCTGCAACAAAAGTTAAGTCAGAGCTTTATTGAAACAAATCAGGGGGCTCTGTTTGACAGTGTTATTGTCAGTCTGAATGGTATCTGTGTGAAATATTCCCTAAACTCACTATAATGCATTTATGTATTTAAACATGGGAATTGTGCTCCATTAATACACTAAAATACTCTTGTTTTTCTCTCTTTTAGTAAAGGGGGTGACAGAGGATATTCAAGGTAAGTTGCATATTTTCTTAGCTGTGATGAGGGCGGCACCTCAGGATTCATAGTGATACACCAATTTGTAGTTGTTTCTGATTGTCATTTTGTACGTATCTTAAATACTGAAATACAGTTTTGCATAAGATGTTCAAATTGAGAGTCAAAATGACGATTTCAGCCTGTGGTGCCTCCCCTTGTATGTGTCATTGTTTGGTTGAGGTATGTTGAAAAGATGGATCCTGATCGGTCTTTGTGTGTCAGGGAGCGAAGGACAACCTGGGCAGAAGAGAGACGAATGAATTCCGAGACATTCGGCATCCCTCTGAGGCACAATCGAGGAAGAGGAGGTTTCCGCGGCCGAGGCTTCATGGGGCCCCGCGGAGGCCGAGGGCGACCGCTGAGCAGAGGTTCCTTCGCGCCACCCCGTGGTCCTCCGCCCGGTTTCAGGGGAGGCGGATTTAGAGGTGGCAGAGGAGGCCGGGATTTCTCTGATTTTGAATACAGGGTGAGTCTATCAGCTTTATGAGTTTGGATTTCACAAAAAAAAATATTATGAAAGTGCAGTATGTAGAAAAAGGAGAAGAATTTCTGGCCGTTCTAAACTTTTGTTTTGTTTTCCAGAAGGACAACAAGGTGGCTGCGTAGTACGGCAGCGCTGGATCCTCAAAGAATTGTAGCCCCTCATCATGAAATTATTCCTGTTGAAGAAATTCTTTGGTCTCAACATTTGACAGAAAGAATGACGTCATCCTCTCAGTCACCAGCACCGGGGTCGACTGCTTTACAATGGCGGGGGGGGTGAGAGTGCAGCTCCCTTTTCTCCACTTCGAGAGTTAGGCTTTTTTTTGTTGTTTTTTGGCCCAGACATTTAGTTTGATAAACCAGTCACCACATGGACGAGAACGTGTGTAAATACCTTGCTTTGGAGTAAGTCTGTATTTTTGCATCAATCAAGTTAATTTCTTACTGGAGTTGTCTTTGATATTGAGAGCTGTATGCAGAAAAGCCCACTGATACTGTGAGTGGATCACGGTTTCATGTGATCGATAGCTTTATTTTCTATTTCCGTTCAGTTTTTGATCTTGTGACGTATGTTGGCACCACTGCATTCATTGCCTGTTGCACCGTATTTTTCTCTGTTCAGACTTACTTAGTTTGGTTGCCATGTGTTCAGTATTTTTACCCAGTTTGCAGGTTTTTTTCTTTTTCTTTTTTTTGGGACATCCATTCAATTTCAATGAAGTAGTGAGATTAAAGCCAGCTGAAAGAAACTAAATCTGAACTGAATATTGTAATGAATGAATGTATAACTAGCTCTTCTTCTGCTTGGCGCCCCCCCCCAGCATATTGTGGCTCGCCAGACAGACTCACTTGTAGTTTTTAGAAATGTTCATTCAGTATTTAGAATTGCGTAGATCTTACTTTGACCCCCTCAAACCTCCCACATCAGGTGAATTCCGTTTCTGCTTTATATGTTCGTGGCAGCCTAATGCAGGCAATCAATAGGAACCAGCCATTTGAATGATGGGGTTTACAGCATTAGCTTTAGAAGCATTTTGTTGACTGTAGATTTCTTTGACCGGGGCTTGTTTTTATATAGTTGACGAAACAAAGAGCATTCCCATGATTTGTGTCTGTGAAAGAGGAACATCCATTACTATTAATGCCTTTAGAAGCTCTTAGGGAAAAAAAGCCTTTAGTGTATTCAGTTAAAAACCTGCAGTCAGAATGACTTTGAACAAGTTAGATTTGGATAAAAGATGCTCCGCTATTTTGCCAAAAAGAATGAGCATTTGGTTGAGATAAAAAAATAATTGTCAGTCTATAAGTACATGTTTTCTCATTTTAGTACCTGTTAAATCTACCTTTTGTGTCCAAAACATACTGAGCCACCTGTTAACGCATGTTCTTTTTGTTATCAGCATCCTTTGAATTGTCTTAGTTTGTTTTTTCCACTGTCAGCTGTTTGCACTGCAAAACTGTGCTTGCAGTGTCGTAAGGATTGTTTACAGAAAATGGGAAACCTTGTATATGATTTGAATGATGTCTCAAAACGTATGTTCATAATCTCTGATCGATATCAGCCCTCTGGCTTGTTTGTAGCTCCTCTTGTTGCATTGTTGTCAATGGGATTGTTCTCTGGAGTGAATTTTTTTTTTTTATTCTTACCGACTTGTGAACAAAGGGACATGACCTGGATGTGGTGCCAGTGTGTTGGAGGGGCGATATTTTTCTTTTTGGCTCTGATTTGTTAGTACTTAAGGGAGTGCCTTCAGAAATTTTTACAGCTCTCCCTTTAACTTAAAAAGTCGACAAAAGTATTGATAGCACTACAAAGCGAGGCTAGATCTTTCTCAGTAGCCGTGGTTGTTTAAAACAAAGCAGCCCAGGTGAAAATGTGCTGTTTAGCTGGATATTGCACAGATTCGCTGATCACTGCATGATAGCCGTAGGAACCATCACTTCATACGGGCTTTTTCGCAATAACCAGCAAGATTGAATTTGAGGCAAAAAGTATTACTGAACTATTACAAACTGACATGTTTTCATATGTTTGTTACTCCTTCCAGTCACTGGAATTGTAAACCAGGAATTGTTTTCATGGGAATATCAGCAAAGTTGAGTTTTTACCTAAAATAAAGAGTTGAACAATATCCATGTCTCTGATTTTTTTAATGCACATTTTTCACAGTAATGCTACTTTTGTAAGTGTATATCTCTCCGAGTCTTCCCTTCAAATAATACCCTTGTATTTGTGTTTATTATAAAAGTTATTAAAATAGGTTGTTTAATATTTGGAGTACGATCACACAGAGGCCTTCAGCAGGTAGAGAAGACATTGCTTTAAATTAGGGCTGTCAAAGTTAACTCATCAACACATTTGTTTTAACGCTACTAATTTCTTTAACACATTAACACAGTCGATCTTTCGGAGGTTCTAGCAAGCTCAGTTTTACCAGTTGGTACCAATCATGTTACTTGTTGCGAATGAGGTTAAATAACGCCACAAACTTGCGCTAAATTTTGGCCATTTTTAAAGGGGTCCCTTGACCTCTGACCTCAAGATATGTGAATGAAAATGGGTTCTATGGGTACCGATGAGTTTCCCCTTTACAGACATGCCCACTTTATGATAATCGCATGCAGTTTGGGGCAAGAAAGTCAAGTCAGCACACTGACACACTGACAGCTGGTGTTGCCTGTTGTACTCAAGTTTGCCATGTTATGATTTAAATGCAGTACCTGTGAGGGTTTCTGGATAATACACTGCTCAAAAAAATTAAGGGGACACTTAAATCACACATCAGATCTTGATGAACGAATTATTCAAGTTGAAAATCTTTACTGATGTACATTGATGTACAAAATGATGTAACAACAGTCAATGGAAACCAAAATCATCAACCCATTGAGGGCTCGATTCAAAATCACACCGAAAATCAAAGTAAAAGAATTGAAATCACAGGCTGATCCAACTTGCGTGAATTTCATCACGGCAACTCATAATGTGACTTGAATTGGATTTAGGTCAGGGGAACGTGAGGGACAGTCAATGGCATCAATGCCTTCGTCATCCAAGAACTGCCTACACACTCTGGCCACATGAGGCCGGGCACCATTGTCCGGCACCAGGAGGAACCCAGGGCCCACTGCACCAGCGTCAGGTCTGACAATCGCTCTGAGGATTTCATCCCGGTACCTAACAGCAGTCAGGGTACCGTTGGATATGACATGGAGGTGTGTGCGACCCTCCAAGGATATGCCTCCCCATCACTGACCCACCGCCAAACCGGTCATGCTGGATGATGTTACAGGCAGTATAATGTTCACCACGGCATCTCCAGACTCTTTCCCGCCTGTCACATGAGCTCAGTGTGAACCTGCTCTCATCTGTGAAGAGAACGGGGCGCCAATGGCGGACCTGCCAATTCTGGTGTTCTCTGGCGAATGCCAATCGAGCTGCACGATGCTGGGCTGTGAGCACAGGTCCCACTAGAGGATGTCAGGCCCTCATGCCACCCTCATGGAGTCTGTTTCTGACAGTTTGGTCAGAAACATGCACACCAGTAGCCTGCTGGAGGTCAATATGTAGGGCTCTGGCAGTGCTCCTCCTGTTCCTCCTCGCAAAAAGGAGCAGATACCGGTCCTACTGCTGGGTTGATGCCCTTCTACGGCCCTGTCAAGCCCTCCCTGTGTATCTCCTCCATGCTCTTGAGACTGTGCTGGGAGACACAGCAAACCTTCTTGCGACCGCACGTATGGATGTGCCCTTCTGGAGGAGCTGGACTACCTGTGCAACCTGATTGGGCTGCAGGTACCGCCTCATGCTACAAGTAGTGACAAGGACACTAGCAGAACACAAAACTAGAGAAGAATCAGTCAGGAAGGATGAGGAGAGAGCAACTGTCTGTGGCTATCACATGCAAAACCATTCCCTTTTTGAGGGTTGTCTTGCTGTTGCCTCTCCATTTCACCTGTTGTCACTTTCATTTGCACTAAAGCAGGTGAAAGGGATTCACAATCACCTGTGCTTCCTAAATGGACAGATTGATATCCCTGAAGTTTAACTGACTTGGTGTTATACGGAGATGATTAAGTGTTCCCAGTCTGGCTGGGAGCTTGCAGGGCAAACAGAGAAATGTTCTTCTCCTCCCCTCCTACTTATAGGAGTCCTGATTGTGTTCTGATTGGACTCACCTGTGCCTAGTTGACTCTGAACAGCACAGGTGAGCCTGTGGCTCCTCTCAGAGCTCATCAGGATAAAGGCGGACATGAAACACTTTCTAACAAATATTATTGATTTATATATGATTGATATTTATATATTAAAATTGTTGTATATTTGTATATATATGTTGTATATTTATTTTGCAGATTTGTGTTGTACAAAACACTGTAACTTGCACACTTTGCTAATGTATGTTATTGCACACAGTAAAAAAATATAAATTATTAACATTTGTATGCTAGTTGTAGTAGTCAGGTATATTTATAGTGTATTACAATATTCTTTATATTTTGTATTCTTTGGATATATTTATTTAGTGTTGGCATGTACATTTTATGTACTGTTCCTGGGCATTGCTTGGATAACCTGCTGCTGCAGCACAATAATTTCCCAATTTGGGATCAATAAAGTACATCTATCTATCTATCTATATATATCTATATCTATATATATATAGATAGATAGATAGATAGATAGATAGATCGATAGATAGATAGATAGATAAATCTCTATCTATATATATAGATATATAGTATATTCACTTTTTTAATAGTCGTGTATCACAGCTGTTACCCTGCACTGTATTCAGTTTTAACAATTTTCTTCATCTCCTTGTATTTTTATATCTGGTATGTTTTTTGTACTTTGTACTTTGCACTAATAATTTTTTTTTACTGCCTTTTAACTAACATGTTTTGCACTATGGAACTGTGATGCTGGAAACTTGAATTTCCCTCGGGATCAATAAAGTTACTATCTATCTCTCTCTC
>CAKALU010040988.1:0-15741 GCA_916700995.1 Hozukius guyotensis
CCCAGAACTTTATTTAGACCCTGGTCCCTGCACTGGAAATGCAATGAGTTCCTCTAAACCAGGGGTCTCCAACCTTTTTTCCTCTGAGAGCTAATTTGACAAAATGAAAGTGTCCGAGAGCTACTCGTAGCGCTGTTGTACAGTTGTACATTGCCAACAGCAGACATCATTTCTGTCGTACTTTCATGGTCCTTTAATAACATTGCAGCCACCGCAGTCATTGCTTCTATTACAATCCCGCCGTAGGTGAAGGGCTTTTTGTTTCGTTAGGATGTTCGCCACTTTAAAGAAGTCTCTGCTGCAGCGTTGGCCTTCTTTGTCAGTTTGATAAACAGAGACTGTCGTCTTTTAAGCGTCGTTTTCAGCTCTTTACCTTCTCCGTTCGTAGTCCGCTACTAGCCGGTAAGTCCTATAAAAAGTTGCCGTGAAGTGGCGCTCGACGTTACATCTTTTACTGGCTGACACGTTCAAACCGCAAATGAGACACACATACTTGTCATTACCCATTCCTCATTAAAATTGTGTATTTTTTGCTTTTTCTTGGCCTGGCTATTTCCTGCGGTCGTTGTCAAATCTGGTGTACGCCTGCTGGTCTGCTAGCATCGCCTAATGTTACTGCGTTGCTGATGTCATGAAATTTGAAAGTAGCGCAACTTGTTTAATTGTCAGCTGATTGGCAAATAATCATTTTGTGTCAGAACAGGGCGCAATATATCTGTGAATTTGATTGGATAGACATTTAAACTGGTTTACAATATGACTTTGTGTTATCAAATGTATGTCCATATTCTTGTAACCTTTAGTGAGCCACTCAGAGCTGCTGGTAGCGAGCTGCTGGTCTGCTGGTATAGCGAGCGAGCTACTTGTTGTAGACCTGCTTTAAAGGTTCTTAGTTCCGGAGGAAAGTTCCTGCGGTGGAAACGGGGCTTTAATTCAAATTGTTCCCCATACACTTACCAGCCTCTAGATTTAAGACTGTTTGTTGAGTGACAGTTTTACTATAGTTATATGACAGTGACTTCAGCTGGTCAGTATGGCAACAAAATGTACTTTTTATCACTAGATAATGCAGCCCAGGCATCAATTTTTCAAAAAAATTAAAAAAAATTAAAATGCAATGGTATTAGTGATGAAGACAGTCAGTATTTATTATGCAGATCAGGCAGGCAACACAAGCAGAGGAGTGGAAAGGTCGTCGTGATGTCAGTTATTGCCTCAAGTGATATCAGGATTGGATTTCTAAGGTCTGCCGTTTGTTTTGCAGATGGAGCTGCAGGTGTTTGAGGGGTTGAGAGGTGAAGAAAGCACTAAGGGAGGATTAGCGGGATTTGTGAACTGAGCACTCGGAGCTGAACAGCAGAAAATTCACGCAAGGAAACAAACGTGCTAAAACGTACTCACACACAAGACACACAAGCTTGCGAGTGCTGTCAGTTGAAGGTAATATGTCTGAGAAAAAATAAAAAGCTTGAAGACAGCTCAGAGAAGCTGGCATGACGGTGTGATTCTGAAAGTGTAACAGAAACAACGAGCATCTGTCACTTCACAGCATCACTGTCAGAGAAGCACCGGAAGGTGGTGTAAGAACGGACCGAGGCACTAACCTTTCTTGTTTGCTGCATCCACAGAAAGCAGGCAGACAGTGAACAAGGGAGCAGAGAGAGAGAGAGAGAGAGAGAGAGAGAAAGGATTCATTTACAAGTTGTCAGCAGCAGGAAAGCCACACAGTGTCACAGAGGACAGGAAGAGCACCTGACGGAGCACATTACAGCACCTGACTCATTACTCTCTATCTGATCCAAAGCCAGCTGAGCAGCTTCTCCTTCCTCCTTCTGACAATTTCAGCTTCGACTAATCTTCTTTGAACCTGATTCGACTGTTATCAGGCCATTAAACAGGCGTTATCAGTCGCTATAAGCACCATAGATATGGGTTATTAGGGGCCTGCTATGCCTACTACTTTGTAAAAGTGAAAGTGAATTTTAAAAGCAACACGTTCTAACATGTTGTAAAACTGAATGAAATGTCAGGTTGGTAAAAAAAAAAACAGTTTAGGCAATAAAACTACAACTTCTTTGGGTTTAGGCAATAAAACTACAACTTCTTTAGGTTTAGGCAATAAAACTACAACTTCTTTAGGTTTAGGCAAATAAACTACAACTTCTTTAGGTTTAGGCAACAAAACTACAACTTCTTTAGGTTTAAGAAGCAAAACTACAACTTCTTTATGTTTAGGCAAAACAATCCACTTGGTTAAGTTTAGGAAAACACATTGTGTTTTGGCTTAAAATAACTAAGAACACAAAGACAACAACACAGACTCAGTTTGAGGGAGAGTAAAATGTGCTCTCACACACACACACACACACACACACACACACACACACACACACACACACACACACACACACACACACACACACACACACACACACACACACAGTCCTCTGAACTGCTCTAGTGGGGTATTTATGTCCACTAGTGCAGTGCCCGTTGAAAATATGCCTGTTCATAAGGCAACTGCCTGGGGCCCCAACTAAAAACAGCTATTGATTTATTATGATGTTTAAATATAAAGTACATACTCATTGTACCCCGAAATAACTTAACAAATAACAAAACGCCTACAAAGCACTTAAAAAATATGCAACTCAACTGTATACTACTCACTGTGCACTTCTACTTCACAGGAAAACATTGTAGTACTACATTTATCTGACAGAGAAATGTTACTGGTTACGGTTCAGATTCAGATTTGACTCACAAAATATAACAATTCAAATATGATGAATTATTATTATTCATTGAACTATCCAGCATCATATTAGAATTGAAAGCTCCACCTTGAACAGATGTTAAGTAAATTTAAATTGTGCTGATAATACCTCTCATTCACTCTTCACTTGAAGTAAACATTTGAATACAGGACTTACTGTGCTGTATTAATAGTTACTATAGTTACTATCAATAGTGAATAGTTGTACTCAACCCAGTCTCACAGGAAGGCGTATAAATACCACGACATTACACAAACATTCTGCGTGTCGTGAGTACGCATTTTAGCCTTTTTGCGTGTCTGTATCATGTGATTTGTACGCCATGCAAACATCCACAGTTGGGTTTAGGCAAGAAAACCACTTAGTTAGGGTTAGGGAAAATGTCAAACAAACGTAACTAATGTAACTTACAATCAAAACACCGGTCAACAACAGTTCGTACATGGGTCTCCTGGTTAAAAGTCCGGTGTTTGTTGGTCCCATCCACCTCTCCACCCACCCACTATAAGTGGTCTTTCTGGCTTTTTATTCTACGTCATTAACTCTAACTGTAGCATTTATACATGGATGAGTTTACCCTGCAGTCAGAACAGGATACATGGCAAATGTACAAATGACACGCGGAAATCAAGAAAGTCGTACCTTGCACGCTAACAACTTGCACATTATCGCAGCATTTATATTCCTTTTTGTGCGAACGCACGGTTTTAGTTCATAGGTTTTGAGTGTTTTTTTTTCTTCTACCACCGTCAGTAGCCTACTGTACCACCATTCACAGTTAGAGAAAGGGTGAAAAGTAAAGCAAGACGGTGTTCGTCCTTGGGGTCCCCAAATCACTAAATCCGCCCCTCAAAAACACACCAGGTCGCGGTTACTCGCGTGCAGAAACACCGGTGAAATACACTTAGCAGAGGTCATTTCCGGATAGGTAGTTGCTTGCTTTGACATAACCACTGTGGTTATAAGTGGAGCATGGATTTAATTAGCAGATGTATTTTGCTGGCGCTAACGTTGTTAGTGTAAGAAGTTAGTAGCAGTCTGACACAGAGGAAGACCGTCTTCGATTTACTCACGGGGTAACAACACACCCCAGTCGCGGCTTACTCATGGTCACACCGGTGAAATACACTGGTTCGATTCTGCTTCCAGTTGGCTATCCGCCTGTTGTTGACTCCAGGGAAGTAAAGAAGTATCCGGTTGTAAAGTTAGTATATTCAGCATGCATGCAATGTATAACTGGCTCCGGCTGGTGGGAGGTGCTTGGTATTTCCTCAACTGATCTCAACATGGCTGCCGGGTCACAAACTTTCTCATTTTACAGCTAAACAGTGCACTACAAGATGATTCTGAAAAAATGTTATGCGAGAAGATGGCATTACAGTAACAGAATATTAACTCATATTTGATCAGCGCTGCCTAGTTTGATCGTTTGATCGGAGTTCGCGGGTGATTGACAGCTGCTCAGAGACGGCAAGGCTCCAGCTCGGCTCTGATTGGTTGTTTTCCTCTGGTCTGTGAAATAGACCGGAGATTTCATAGCGTAGCTACTAAAATAAATGGAAACCACTGGTTGACTGGAAGGTAGGGACAACAATTTACAATATTATTATATATTTAGGAACATGTTGGGGAGTAATGTAATAGATATTTGATTTATAAGAATAAAAGGTGCAAAACGTCAACTTGGTCTTCAAAGAGCAACTAAATGTCAGTTAGAGATGCTTTACTCTTAGACTCCCCAGTACAAATATTACTGAACAATCAGGAATGAACAAAAGGAGGAATGAGAAAAAGACAAAAACAAGTGTTGCCATTTGAGCAGAGCAGTAGCCATATGGACGCCCCCGTCAGCCCAGTCAGCAGCTCCAGATGTTTGATCCAAGCACAGGAAGTATGAGCCAACTGTTAGCCTGGAAGAGCAGCGCCACGGGGCAACTCACAGCGCCTTCCTCCCATATGCCGCGGAGGGCCTTTGCCTTGAGGCCGGCTCAGCGAAGATGAATGTCTGTCTCTACTCTAGAAAATACTCCGCTCTGACCATTTCTTGGTGCCTGACTCTTGTAAAATGTTCTTGTCATCTGCTGTGCTGAAGAAAATGCTCCAGGTGTCTCTCTGGACTGTGCTAAAATGATCGCTCGGCTAGATGATGTGAGGAGGAACACAATGAACATAAACTGCCTTCAAGGTATACTGAAACTAGTCCAGGCTTTTTTTATAATGACAGATGACACTAAATGAACATTTGTATGCTAACACTGCTGTTAATGGCATTTCCCTTACAATGAGTGGGAGAGTGCAACATTTGTACAGCTGTTTGTTGGGATATGGAACAGGGTTGATAGAATCTTTTATCCCAGCCCGTTCGCACGAAAAGGCGTATAAATGCCACAATAATAATGCGTTTGGCGTGCAATAAGTACGCCATTCTTGATTTACGTGTCTTTTGTACGCCATGTATCCTGTACTGACTGCAATGTAAACCGTGTTCGACACCGATGTTGACCGATGTTTTTTGTTAGTGACGTTCGTCACTTTTTTTTTTTTTTGACATTTTTGATGTATTTTCTGTAGTTGTGTTACGTTGTTTCTGTACGTGTTTTAAGCCCAACCATGACGTCTCTTACCCTAACTAAATGGTTTTCTTGCCTAAACCTAACTGCGGACGTTTGCGTGGCGTACAAATGACACATGAAAAGGCTACAATGCATACTCATGACACGCGGAATGTCCGTGTAATGTTGTGCTATTTATATGCCTTCCCGTGAGACCGCGTTGTTTATCCAAGACCGTAGGTTTGGTTTCAGAAGTGGGCTATTTCCTGCATTTATTTACATTTACACTATGTTAGAGTAGACAGGCAGCTTTTGTTTTCCCTTTTATTTTTGGAAATTGCTAGCTAGATAGCTGTGAACCTAAGTTAGACGAAAGTGGGTTTGTATTTCAATTGTTCAATAATTTGGTGCCATCTGGTGTCCGCTCACCTCAGTTGATTCATTTTGAAACTTTAGATCCTCTTTTTCAAGTTTGTAAATATTATTTATTTGACACTGACAAAAATGACAATCAATGCCCGAGTACATGGGCCTCATGTTGCTTCCCTCATCCCTAGAGCGCTCTGGGACGCACCCAGGAGGGATATGTTTGAAGCTGTTAGACTCACCTCTTGAAGAGCAGAATAGCAATGACTATGATGATGATGAGAATGACTGCCAGCACTGGACCCATCACCCAGAGCATCTCTGGGTCCTCAGTTTGTCGGGTCATCCCATTGTGGAGCTTCACCATGATGGGCTCAGAGAACGGGGTGGCCGCAAACGTCCTCTGCTGCAAATGACAAGAGGATGATCCAGAGTCAGGGTCAAACAAACACAGGACTTTAACCCAGGAGACCGCTGCTCGTGTCCCGGGTGAAACCAAATGTAAATGTTGAGTCTACGCTTCTTACATAACCTTGCTACGCTTGTAACGTAACGTTACGTAATAAAGTGCGTTGTTATTTATCTAAGCTTGATACATTGCTACTGGGTTGTCAAAGTTAAACATGTTAATAATACAAATTCTTTTCATTTTTCACGCCAGTAATTTCCTTCACAAATTTCTAAAACTGCCATGTCCATTTCAAAAGGGGTCCCTTGACCTCTGACCTCCAGATATGTGAATGAAAATGGGTTCTATGGGTACCCACGAGTCTCCCCTTTACAGACATGCCCACTTTATGATAATCACATGCAGTTTGGGGCAAGTCATAGTCAAGTCAGCACACTGACACACTGACAGCTGTTGTTGCCTGTTGGGCTGCAGTTTGCCATGTTATGATTTGAGCATATTGTTTTATGCTAAATGCAGTACCTGTGAGGGTTTCTGGATAATATCTGTCATTGTTTTATGTTGTTAATGGATTTCCAATAATAAATACAGTATATACCTACATTTGCATAAAGCAAATATATTTGTCCACTCCCATGTTGATAAGAGGATTAAATCTTCCTTTAAGGTACATTTTGAACAGATAAAAGAAAGTGTGATTAATTTACAATTAATCGTGATTAACTATGGACAATCATGTGATTAATCGCAATTAAATAATTTAATCGATGGACAGCCCTAGTTGTTACGGTTCTTACATTGAGTTGTTAGAGGTGGGACCAAGTCAGAGTTTTGTAAGTCACAAGTCTGCACTCAAGTCCCAAGTCAAGACAGGCAAGTCCCAGGTCAAGTCCCAGGTCCTAAACTTTGAGTTTCGAGTCCTAAACAAGTCATAACGTGCTCTTCACCAAATGTAATGCCATGTTAACAACAGAGTAACTTGCGTTCGGTAGTGTAACATTAGTTCTTCATGGATTTCTCCTGCAACTTGACTGGATGCTGTCAGATTGGTTCAAACAAAGTGGATCTGGGGAGTGAAGTGTCGACTTGCTGGGAATGAATAGCGTTAACGTTAGGTGGTTCAGTAAATGAAGGGTAATGAGTTGATTTGTGGTGTAGCAGATTGCTTATATGTTCTAGGGATGCCAGCTGGAGTTTCATCTGACAATTTAATGTTTGACATTCTTTTATGGTCAATCCCCACATGGATACATGAATCAGTGCTCCATACACTTTGTGAAATGATCAATTATCAAGAAGATACCTGATTTAACCATGCACATTCTCTCAGCTTTACTGGGTTTCTACTAGGGATGCACCGATACCGATATTAGGCTGATACTGACTCAAATAGCTGGATCGGGTATTGGTGACAATGGAGCCAATTTATTCAAGTTCCAAGGTTATTTATTTGTCATTTTTCAATTCCAGCAAAGCAGTGATTGGCAATGAAGATGTTTGGTCTCCGGTTCCTTCAACAATGCTCATAAAATATGTATACTATATAAAAGGTATACAAGTAAATGTAAAAGCAAAATGATAATCTAATGCATAAAATAGTGCAGTTAAAATAAATATAAACATAGGTAAATATAAAATAGTAATGCAAATGTAAATTTATAAATTTATAATTTCGTTGATGGCAGTATTTCAGATGGGAAAACAGGATGTAGTATGTACTGTATATGCATGATGAAGAGTAATATATATAAACAGAGGTGTAAACAGGAATATAGTATGTATAGAGAAGTATTAAATATATATATATATATATATATATATATATTTATACACACACAGGGGTGTCACAGTTTGTAAAACTGTATGTAAAGAATATAAGGTAAATAAAGGTAAAGTGTTTCAATTCTATATTTATATACTATATACTGTACATTACAGACTGGAATTTTAATTCCTGTTTAATTTTTGGCCAATTTGTTTTTGCATTAAATAGTTTACACTTGAATTGTAATTCCTGTTAATTTTGAAGATTATTTTCCAAGTTGCTGGTGTATGATTTATTATTTTAATAATAACAATTCAATACATTTATATCTATGTATTTATTTGTTATATTTTGTTTTACAAAGTTAGGAAAGCAATGTTCAAGTCAAGCCTGATTATGCCTTACACGTAAAAGAATGATCCCAGTCACTTCCACACAGTGACGCATACAGCTTATTAATGAAACGCTGGTATTGGTTTGGTACTCAGCATCGGCCGAAGCCCAGGTATTGCTATCGGTACCGTTATCAGGACTGAAAATTCAGATCAGTGCATCCCTAGTTTCTATCATGGCTGAAGGCCATCTACCGCTGTGTTACCAAGGGGATGTTTAACCAAAGAAACCTTCACCAACCCACACAGCAACAACACACTGAGAAATCAAAGGATCAGTCTGTCTCTCTGTGTCCTTGACAGATAGCTGAGGTGTCCAGGTTAGATATGAACTTTGTTTTTTTCCCTTTCTTTATTCACACGCTATGCAATCTTTTCAGTAGCAACCCAGAAGTCGCTCACTGGAAGGGAAAAGCAAAGGGTTCCCACTGGTAGTTGTGTGATCGCTGTCTCTTGTCAATAGTCAGTCCAGCCAATATCATGGCTACACTGTCAGAAGAGGGTGGTGGTGCTCCACACTGTAGAGCTAGCTGTATAGTTTCAAGTGCCTAATCAGCTCAGAACATGTCCTTTTTAAGATGTTAGGCTACATTAAAGCCAGTATTTGCTACATGTTCCAACAGCCAGAGAATATAATTAACGATGCCTTGTGGAGTTTCTGTTTGTATTCAGTGTTTCTCATCAAATGTGCATGTGAGAAACAAAACAGGGCACGCACTAATACAAAAACTGTTCAATAGGTCAAAAACTCTACAGGGTACCTTCTATCTCTTGAAGATAAATCAAGATGATGCCTGCCGTCCACACATCTGTCTACAAGCCAAGCTTTTGTCAACAAAAACTATGATTAAAAATATACATAAACAACCGTTTTTGATGAAAAGACAAAACGCCACCTTTAAAAACTAAAAAATTATCCAAAATGTGAAAGATGAACGGACAGATTTATGAGCTAAATGCATCCAAAATGCCACAAAAATTGAACAAGAAACTACCAAAACATGCAGACCAACAGGGTGAGTTCTTGAAAGCAAAGCTAAAGGGCTATGGATGTAATTGTAACACTTCCGTTACTTTCAGTCGGCTAGTTTTGGTGTTTCTAGGCTATTAGTAGGAATGAGTGCAGGATTAATGTGCAGTCAATCCTAAATCTTCACCTATCTGTCTATTGAAGGGATAGTTTTGCATTAAAGAGCGAGTCCATCTGCAATCTTTTCTTTGCAAAAATCAATGATGTAGGTTACCAAAGTAAGCTAATCAATAAGGTGATTATATGAATGATGTGAACACTAGCGCTAGCTGAGTCAACGTTAGTTGTGCTAGGTTTGGAAATAACGGAAAGGGTTAGTTTGGATTTTTTGAAGTGGGGTTGTATGATATACTCCCGCGTTCTGCGAGGTAAAATTGCAGTTTCTATGAATGGAGTCTGGTGGCTTTAAAGAGAGCCAGATAATGGCTTCAGTTTCCCGTCAGAGAGGGCTGTCTGATGGCGAGGTAAAGTGGCTGTGGGTGGGAGCAGCAGAAAAACTGATTTTAGCCACCAAAAAGAGGCCAACCTAAAAGCAGTTTTATATATATATACTGTATATATATACACAGTATATATATATACAGTATATATACATGATTAGTGTGTGTGCGTTTAGTGAGGCAGGATTCCATATGAGAGTATGGAGGAGCTTTAAGTCCTGCACACACATACATACACACACACACACACACACACGTACTCTGTGCTGACAGGTGAAGGCAGCTAGTTAATTGTGACAGTGGTTAGAAAGCAGCAGGGACGGAGGGTTGGGGGTGGTGGTGGTGGGGTTAGAGGAGGAGAGTGAATCAAAGGTGAGATAGGCTGCTGTGCCGGATGTTCTGGATGTTCTGGATGTGGGAGTGTACGTGTTGTTGTGAAGAGCCCCCTCTGAGGCCAGGGACGAAGGGACAAGCACAGTGGAGGATCCGCATCAGTGACATCCTTTGAGGACAAATCCAATAATGCAAACAACTTCACTGTGCCTTCTGGACAGCAGCGGAGACCTGAGGCCGGCCCTGGCTATTTCCCTGCCATCATTAGACAACATGGCAGCCTCTCCTGTCCAAACTCACAGTGCAGGACGAACTCACCCTGCTGCTAGGAGACACCTGACGTCTCAGAAGGTGTCAGGCTCAGCAGGTTGAACTGTAATTAATCATTATCCGTCACTCTTTGAGACGGGTTCAAGTCTATCTTTAGCTCACATACAAGTTTTTGTTTTTATCTTTTTTTACCAGTATAGATGTTTTTAGTGGTGTATTTGTGTATGTGTGTATTGCACCTTACTTAAAGCTAGGGTTGGTAATTTTCTTCAAAAACATTTTTGTTATATTTGTTAAAATTCTCATTAGACCCCAACAGCAATTAATAAATCAAGTGCTATGACAAAAAATAGAAGAAAAAAAATCTGGTATCTGTTGCTGTTGCAGGACTGTAATAACCCGTCCAATCATTTCAGTCGGCCCAAATGAAATGATTGGACGGGCTACCTGTCTACCTAGTGCACTCTGCCTGTGCACTCATTACGCAAGCTTGACAGCTGTGAGTACTAACAATAGACATGTTCGCTGTTTATGTTCATCGTGATAATTTTGGGGTGTTTGGAGAGAGGCCTGGAGGGACGGACTGTCAGTGTTGCCGACTTGGCAACTTTCTCGCTAGATTTAGCACATTTTGGAGCTAGTGCTGCTATAGCTACTTTCATTGAAAGAGTTAGCAACACTGGACTGTTTTTTTTCTCAGTTGGATGATTTTTTTTAGCGTGCTCTTGCTAGCTTCTTAAGATTACCAGATTACCATGATTCCAGTTAATTCCAACTTGGGTCTTGTTTTTGTAGTTTTCTCCGTCACCTCTATCAGTTATGATAACAGTGATGGGAACATGGTGGCATCCAAAATCCAACAAAACTAATTAGACCCAAGTTGAGCCTGACAGTTCATAATTGCTCCGGAGCTTTAAATCATATCACACATCATCAGCAGATAGAGTTTTGTCCAGATCAGCTTTTACATAAGCTGACATGGATCACGAGTCCTAAGAGTGCTCAGAACAAGCCCCCAGGAAGAGCGTCAGGCTTTGAAGCACATTTCCGTAGTGGCCAAACGGTGGAATTACAACTTCCGTGTCCGTCACGTGATGCCATTGGGCCCAAAAAGACTTTTCCCCATAGACTTACATTGGGAAAGAGACGTCTTTAACTCAGCAGATCTTTTTCTTTGAGAAAAATCAACTTCCCAGTTAGAACACTTGAATAGCCCCTTATTTAAATCATTAGGTCCTAAAAGTTGTAGAATGCACTAACAGCTGAATCCAGAGTTATTTCCCTTCCTCCATTCATGTGAATGAGACCCAGACCGAGGCTGGAGCGAGGGCTGGGAGGAGGAGTTAAAGGAAACGCTACTGCGCCTGCTCTACGGACCCAATGACTGCGGAAGATCGACGGATGATCCGGGTACTTTATCACTCGGCAGTCGAGCCATTTTGGCTTCATTCACCACTGGGCAACTCCCATAGGAATGAACGGGGCCCCGCCTCAAACACTGTATCCAGTTCTCTTTATACATCCATGGCTCAATAATAAGAGGATTTAACATCAGTCAGCATCTGCTGATAAAGACCATGGGATACCGTCAAAAGGTCTGGAACCAGGGAGTAATTGGACCTTGTGTTGAAATTCTTTAGTCAGACCCCAATTGTAATAAACTGTAATTATCTTTTATTGACATTATAACAATATTATAAAGTATTGTTGTCTTAGCCATAGCCTCACACCTTCACCTTCACCTCACAGCATAGTGCCATAAAACTCTGATGCCATTCGAAAACAATTAAGAACACATTAAAAAAGAAGTCATGCTGTTGCATGAGTGACACATCCCCTCACTGTGATGAGCACAGCCAGTGTAGTTTACTGTGAAACAACTCTACGACTGCATTTACAATCTCTGCAGGGTAGATGTTGTTTGTCTGCTTGCTTGTCTGAACTTGTGTCGTATCCTGTGTAAATGAGTGTTACTGGATGCTGTACTGCAGCACCAGCAGTTACTGTTGAGCCATCAAACTGACTGATGATATCTGCTCAGAGTGCACCAGATTGATGCATTTAACTTTAAAATGTTCAAAACTAGAGGGTCCGAGGTCACCCACCACAGTCTCTCAAAATCCTGTAGGAAACACTGTATTATCTTACGTCATCCAAAGCTGCCCCCCCCACCACACACACACACACTTTAAAACTCATTCCGGTGCCTCTGCTACAGCCTCTGAAAGACAGTAAAATTGGTTGGGATTGCCTGTGATCCCGCTGGTCTCAGGGGGTTAATAAGTAAGTTAAATTGCTCAAACCTTTTGAAATGATTCTTGTTGAAATAAGCCAGTGACGATGAAGGGCTGCAGCCAGAGGGGAGAAGAGTGATGTCTGCTTCATGGACAATGATTTGGGAGGGATGATATTAATGTTGGCCGGCTGATGGTGAGTGTGAGAGCACTGAACTGAATAATCTCTATAGATTTTTTTATAGATAGATATTCTCACTGGATCATGTTGTCTGCTCTGTTCTCATCTAAACCCTCCACCCCCACCCAAAGGGAGAGGTAGAAGTAAGTAAAGACATTTCCACCATAAATTGATGCAGAAAAATTCACCAGAATGCAGGAAATGAAGTGTTTGATGCTCAAATTTCCATTTTCCTAGCATCTAATAGAATGCCCATACCATCTGAGTATCTGGATGTCCATGAGTTATTCAGCTGTTATTTTAATTTTTGAGTACATCATATGTATTCCTATATATAAATGTGAAAAAATGATTCTAAATAAAGTTTCCTGTACCTTTAAATGATAGTTTTCCTCTAGGATATGGAAGATGCAGTCAGATTAAAGCGCTTAGTTTGATTATTCAGAAGGATTAGGATGCTGAATTCCATCACAAGAGTAAAGTAAACAGCCATCCAGATATACTATATATATATACAGTATACAGTATACACCGATCAGCCATAACATTATGACCACCTGCCTAATATTAAGTAGGTCCCCCTTTTGCCGCCAAAACAGCCCTGACCCGTCGAGGCATGGACTCCACTAGACCTCTGAAGGTCTACTGTGGTATCTGGCACCCAGCCGTCAGTAGCAGATCCTTTAAGTCCTGGAAGTTGCGAGGTGGGGGGGGGCCTCCGTGGATCGGACTTGTTCGTCCAGCACATCCCACAGATGCTCCATCGGAGTGAGATCTGGAGAATTTGGAGGCCTGGTTGACACCTCAAACTCGTCGCCATCCACATGATGTAAAAGAAAACGTGATTCATCAGACCGGGCCACCTTCTTCCATCGCTCCGTGGTCCAGTTCTGATGCTCACGTGCCCCTTGTAGGCGCTTTTGGCGGTGGACATGGGTCAGCGGCTACGCAGCCCCATACGCAACAAACTGCTCCTCCCTGTGTGTTCTGACACCTTTCTATCAGAACCAGCATTAACTTGTTCATCAGTTTGAGCTCCAGTAGCTCTTCTATTGGATCGGACAACACGGGCCAGCCTTCGCTCACCACGTGCATCAATGAGCCTCGGGTCTGACCCTGTCGCCGGTTCACCGGTTCTCCTTCCTTGGACCACTTTTGGTAGGTCCTGACCACTGCAGACCGGGAACATCTCACAAGAGCTGCAATTCTGGAGATGCTCTGACCCAGTCGTCTAGCCAGCACTATTTGGCCCTCGTCAAAGTCGCTCACATCCTTACGCATTCCCCCCCCTCCCCACTGCCAGGTGCCGTGGTAACGAGATAATCAACGTTATTCACTTCACCTCTCAGTGGTCTGAATGTTATGGCTGATCGGTGTATATGGTATGTATGTGGAGATTTTGCCGTGTGTGGAAGGGTCTAAGACCGTGGCATGTCAAGATGCATTTGTTTCATTTCAGCATTCCACAGCGTGACAAATGTTCAACAAATCTCTCACAGCCACAAAGGTCATGTATAATTCATTTGTAGCCTAGTTGTCAGCCCTGACATCACAAGCTCTCACAGTGAATGTTAGAGTGAAAACATGTGTGAAAAATGTGTTGAAATTAATGAATCAATAAGGAAGCAAAGCCGGTCGAAGGGGTGACATTGTTTTAACAAGCAGCATTCTTCAATTGTGTTTACAGCTTTCACCCAGAGGAGCTGCAGCCAGGCATGGAGCTGCCGGAGCCTCGTCGAGCCAGAGCCCTGTCAGGCTTACACGAATATTTATAGTCTCATTCACTAACACAGTCCAACTTGCTGCGCTTGTCTCGCAGAACATAAAGTGACAAGCGGCACAGTTACTTAAAGTGAATTACGCCTCGCAAATTGATCCGTGTAACTCCAATTTAATGTTTATTACGTTGCCAATATCCAACTGCTTTATAAATCTGCACTGCAGCTCACTAATCGGGATGGAGAGACTTTTCATGGATAATAAATTAGTTTTCTTTGAAGGTTAATGATGCAATGATATTTTTCACATCTTCTAATGGTGTGGTGTTCTGTCACTGCATCATGTTTGAGACTGCACATTTATAACAGAAAGTCTGCATTACATACTGGGGGGGGGATGAGGAGTTTTAAAGAAGCCTAACAAATTGATTCTAGTGGTTTCATGAAGGGAAATGTAGGATCCAGCACTTTTGGAGTTTGAACCGTACTACTGGGGACTAAACGTCAGGATGTCTCAATTTTGACCATTCCTTTGTTGAGTCCCTAACTCAGTGGAAGTGGAATATTTCATTACTGGAGTTCTCCGTAGAGCAGCAAACAGATGGGAGCAAAATGGATATTTTATGGGAAAAGTGATGTGTTGTTTCTACTCTTCAAGTTAATAGACCCCATTTCTGTTAATAATCATGATGACGTATTTCTGTGGGCATCCCTAAACAGTCTTGGAATTACATAAATTGTGTATCACTGTAAAGCTGAGACTCTTGTGGATCCAATGAGCCCAACTGTATTCATGTGTGATGATGTTAGTCCCCATAGGAGACATTTCATTGTAGTGAGACCATTTTTGTAACTTGACCTAACTGTATAAAATGACCTGTGGTGACCTCTAGGATAATCACAGCCTCATGAAACTTTACAGCCACAAACTAAAGACCTAGAGCATTCAGAGGATGGATGGATCAAACTAGAGACCTAGAGCATTCAGAGGATGGATGGATCAGACTAGAGACCTAGAGCATTCAGAGGATGGATGGATCAAACTAGAGACCTAGAGCATTCAGAGGATGGATGGATCAAACTAGAGACCTAGAGCATTCAGAGGATGGATGGATCAGACTAGAGACCTAGAGCATTCAGAGGATGGATGGATCAGACTAGAGACCTAGAGCATTCAGAGGATGGATGGATCAAACTAGAGACCTAGAGCATTCAGAGGATGGATGGATCAGACTAGAGACCTAGAGCATTCAGAGGATGGATGGATCAGACTA